>PVKP010002481.1:0-123181 GCA_004027715.1 Plecturocebus donacophilus | reverse complement strand
TTTTTTTTTTTCTGGTGCTATTATAAATGAGATTGTTTGCTTAATTTCTTTTTCTTTTTTTGAGATGGAGTCTCACTTTGTCTCCCAGACTGCAGTGCAGTGGTGCAATCTCAGCTCACTGCAATCTCTGCCTCCTGGGTTCAACCAATTCTCTGCCTCAACCTCCTGAGTAGCTGGGACTACAGGCACCTGCCACCATGCCTAGCTAATTTTTGTATTTTTAGTAGAGACGCAGTTTCACCATGTTGGCCAGGATGGTCTTGAACTCCTGACCCGGTGATATACCTGTTTTGGCCTCCCAAAGTGCTGGGATTACATTGTTAGTGTATTGAAATTTTACTGATTTTTGTTAGGTTCAGTTTGTATCCTGCAACTTTACTGAATTTGTTTATGAGTTTTTAACAGTTTTGTGGTGGAGTCTTTAGTATTTTATATATATAAGATTTTGTGACCAACATCAGAAACAATTTCACTATATTCTTTTTTTTTTGGCTTCCTTTTTATTTCTTTCTTTTGCCTGATTGCTCTGACTAGGACTTCCAGTAGTCTGTTGAACAGAGGTTATGGGAGTAGGTAACCTTGTCTTGTTTCTGTTCTTAAAGGAAAAGCTTTCAACTTTTCATGTAGAGTATGATATTAGCTGTGGGCTTGTTATATATGGTCTTTATTGTGTTTTGAGACATTCCTTTCTTATCTATTTTGCTGAGAGTTTTTATAATGAAAGGATGTTGAATTTTGTTAATTTTTTTGTATCTATTGAAATAATCATATGTTGTTTTCTTCATTCTGTCAATTATTTATTTGTGTATGTTGAACCAACCTTGCCTCCCATGGATGAATCCCACTTGATTATGGTGATACCCTCTTAATGTAACTGTTGAGTATGGTTTGCTAGTATTTTGTCAAGAATGTTTACATGTATGTTTATTAGAGATGTTGCCCTGTAGTTTTCTTTTCTTGTAGGGTCTTTCTTTGGCTTTGGTATAAGGGTAACACTGGCTTTATAAAATGAGTTTGGAAGTATCCTCTCCTTTTCAATTTTTTAGAAGAGTTTCAGAAGGATTGATATTAGTTTTTTAAATGTTTGGTAGGATTCATCCATCAAGTCATCTAGTCCTGTGCTTTTCTTTGATGACATACTTTTAGTTACTCATTGAATCTCTTTACTCCTATTGGTTTGTTCAGATTTCCAGTTCTTCATTGGTTAGTCTTGGTAGATTGCATGTTTCTTGGAATTTATCCATTTCTTCTAGCATGTCCAATTTTTTGACATATAATTGCTCATAGTAGTTTCTTATGATCCTTTGTATTTCTGTGTTACATTTCCTTTTTCATGTTGGTTTTATTTGTCTTGTCTTTTTTTTTTCTTAATTAGTCTAGCTAAGGGTTTGTCAATTTTTTTAGTTTTTCATAAAACAAGATTTCAATTTTGTTGATAGTTTCTATTGTTTTCTTGTCTCCTTTTAATTTATTTTTGCTCTAATCTTTGTTATTCCATTCCTTCTGCTAACTTTGGGCTTAGTTCGTTCTTTTTTACTATTTCCCTCAGGAGTACTCTTAGGTTGTTTATTTGAGATCTTTTTTTTTTTTTTTTTTTTTTAAGATGGAGTCTTGCTCTGTCACAGGCTGGAGTACAGTGGCAGGATCTTGGTTCACTGCAACTTCCGACTCCCAGGTTCAAGCAATTCTCCTGCCTCAGCCTCCTGAGTAGCTGGGACTGCAGGCGTGTGCCACCACGCCCAGCTAATTTTTGTATTTTTTAGTAGAGACGGGCTTTCACCATGTTAGCCAGGATGGTCTCGATCTCTTGACCTCGTGATCCACCCCCCTTGGCCTCTCAAAGTGCTGGGATTACAGGTGTGAGCCACCGCACCCCGCCTCGAGATCTTTTTATCCAGACCATTAACAAACCCTGATGGCTTCTCCTCCTCAACTGCTGCCACCTTGGTCCAAACTACCATCATCTTTTGCCTTCTCACTGGCTCTCTTGCCTTTGGACTTGCCCTTCTGCAGTTTAGCCTCACCCAGTAGCCTGTAGGATCTTGTTGGAACATGTCATGTGGTTTTTCATCTCTTAAATGATTATAATAACAGCATTAGGTTAGATCATGGGATTTTCCTGTCTGTAGGTCAAAATGGTGGAATGTTGCTGAACTTCTTATGGTTCAATCTAATACCTACCTCATGAAGGGCCACATACGATCTGATAAGGGCCAGATAAAGTAGTGCCAGTGCAATGCATTGTGCAGTGGGTGGCCTATAGTAAACTTGAAAAATTGTCAGCAGTTGCTATTGCTAGACAAAGGCCCTGGTGAGTCACACAAGGCCTTCTAAAACGGCCCCTGTTGCCTGTCTCCCTTCACATTCCTTTGTGCTTTCTACTTGATATGCTGCACTTTGATGATGCAGTACTTATTGCAGTTTCCTCAATCCATCTGACCGCCTCCCACCTTTTTTTTGAGACAGAGTTTCGCTCTTGTTACCCAAGCTGAATGGCAATGGTGTGATCTCAGCTTACTGCAACCTCTGCCTCCCAGGTTCAAGCAATTCTCCTGCCTCAGCCTCCCAAGTAGCTGGGATTATAGGTGTGTGACACCACGCCTGGCTAATTTTTTGCGTTTTTAGTAGAAATGGGGTTTCACCATGTTAGACAGGCTGATCTCAAACTCCTGACCTCAGGTGATCTGCCTGCCTCAGCCTCCCAAAGTGTTGGGATTATGGCGTGAGTCACCATGCCCAGCCACCCATCTGATTCTTTTATATCCTTTTGCTTTTGATTGTATCAATTCCTCTTTCGGGAACTCTCCTCTTTTTAGTCCTTAAAGTTTAGTACCCTCTTCTCTCCCTCCTCTGTGTAGGTGTCTCCATTCCTCCCCAGTCTGTCCCACCTTTTTCTGTGTTATTTCTGAATTTTGAACAAACTAATTTTATGTATTACAATGATTGATTTACATGTCTGCCTCCTTACTTGACCCCGACTTCCTCAAGTACAAAGGTGGTATTTTATTCATTTGTGTCTTCAACATCTTGTACAGTCTGACATAAATAGCTCCCAATAAATATTTGGTGAATGAGTGGGTGAATGAATGAATGGACAAGCTGAGAACATGGACACCCTGTTTTAAGATAGCTGTTATATACCAAAGAGTGAGGGTAAGGTAAAGATTAAGAAAACATGCAGACTGCTGAAGCATGATGGAATGAACACGTTTCAAAAATCAGGTTAAATAGGATGCAGGACTCTAACAGGGCAGGGAGAGAAAGCAGGACTGGGAAGCACAGATACTGAAATGAATTGGATTTGAGAGGATGGCTGCCTGCCTTTTGGCCTCTTGGTGATTCCTGATGGTGTGGCTGGCTTTGGCCCCATAGATGACTGTAGGAAGATGTGTCCTGCCAGAGGGTGAGCTACAGGCCTGTGGGCTGCACTCTGTTTCTGAGTGATGTGCTGCAGAAGCCCGAGGATGGTGAGCAGATTGAAACAGCTGTCTTTTTAGAGGCCCCGGGCTACACTGGCCTTGGAATAGAATCTCAAATAATTTTTAATTCAAATGAAATAATGGAGGAAAATTCCCCTGTACAATGGAACATTCTGGCCTGGCCTCAAAGCTGGTGGTTTAGGGCTGAGGGTGAATCTGGAAAGGTTCTGCCCCTGCTTGTTGAAGTGGGCCCTTCCTCTACAAACTGTTGACCTGGACATGAAAAGTGCTGGTCTGGAAAGAAACCTTCTTGTGTGATAGCTGCATTTCCCTACAGTCCCTAGGAGTGAAGTGAAGTGATAGTTATAGGAAAGATAAAGTTAAATGGTGCTAAGATCCTGCTCAGTTAGATTCTTTATTCTGCTAGGATGTTTCCCGACAAGAATATGTAGGATTGGATAATAACAGGCTGTCTGTCTGGTTACATATACTCCCATGTGCCTTCTGGGGCCTAGTGCAGTACCTTGCAGATGGTCAGTGTGCAGTGAATTATCCTACAACATACAGAAAAACAGTTTGTATGTACAACATACAAACAACAGAAAAACTGGCCAGGGAGTGAGAAATTTAGTGGGTCCATTTTGCTGGGATTTATCTCAGATAAGGAGACTGAAAGGACAAGATCTCCTGTAATTTTTGTTTCATAGCTTAGCTATAGAAGACAGGACCACCCCAATTTTTTCAGTCTGATCTGAGTTCATCGCCCTTAAAATATATGTTATTGTTAGTGAGGGGAAGAGAATGATTTCATAGCATGCTTGCAGTTAAGGGAAATGGTTACAAACATAGATTTTCGGAGGCAGAATCTCTGCTTACATATCTTGTCTCTGATACATGCTAACCTAATGATACAGAATTCTTTTGTGTCTCAGGTCCCTGTTTGTAAGGTGGGAGTAACAGTGGTACCTATGCCATTGGGTTAAATAGATATGTAAGGTGGTTGGCATAGTACTTGATAATGCATTAATGTGAACTAATAACACTGGGCTTGATTTCTACAGAATAAAGAAGATAAATTGGTAGCGTGAAGCTATGTCCCCTTTGCGCAGGTAGCTGCGAGGCCTCAAACCTTAAGAAGGTCAAACTCTAAGAAGAAAATCCTAGTCTAGCTTTCTAAGAATGGAAGCTACTGATTGGGAGGAGTAAACTGAAAGTGAGTGGCTTTTTGTCTGAGACCGACCTGGGTAATAACATATGTTGGGTAGGGGAAAGATGTCAGACAGAGTAGTTGGACTTTTCCTTCCCTAGAGACTGCCAAGCTTCATGAAGATTTGCTGGATCTTCTTTGAGTGCTCATAACAAGGATTTCTTTGTATATATACAATACTTCACAGTGTCTAAACAACCCTGTGTGGTGCGTTTCCCAAGCTGCAATGGGGACTTTTAGCTCCCCATTGCCCAGGGAGGAAGGAGGCTTCTTTTTCCCCAACAGAAAAGGGAGGGCAGCAAGTCCTATAGGGACCTGGGAGATACCAAGGGGGGATGCCCTTGGGGTTTAAGTCTGGGGTTCAGATATGCCATGGAATCTCAAATCCCTGATTACCCCTGGGGTTGTCCATCAGAGGTTTACTCATGCAATGTGCCTATAACGAAGATCATTTTCCAGAGGAAAATGAGAGTCTTCAAGGAGAAAAAAGTCATGGTCTTCTATATCAGTAGTGATATCCAACTCTTGACTTCTGAAATCAAAGTTTTCTGGGACTTTAGCTTGATGTCTATAATAAATCACACTCCCCTTTGGATCTGCCTATTAACCACTTTCCCTATTGTGGCCCTGATATGGTTTGGTTCTGTGTCCCTACCCAAATCTCATGTTGAATCTCAGATTTCCTATTTACGATCTTCAGTGTTGGGGGAGGGACTTGAGGGGAGGTGGTTTGATCTTGGGGACAGATTTCTTACTTGATGTTCTCATGATAGAGAGTGAGTGTTCATGAGATCTGGTTGTTTAAAAGCATGTAGCATCTCCCCCTTTTTTCTCTCTCTTCCTCCACCATGGTAAGATGTGCTTGCTTCCTCTTTGCCTTTCACCATGATTGTAAGTCTCCTGAGCCCACCCATCCCTCTCAGCCATGCTTCCTAGACAGCCTGAAGAACTGTCAGTTAATTAAACCTCTTTTCTTCGTAAATTACCCAGTCTCTGGTAGTTCTTTATAGCAGTGTGAGAACAGACTAATACAGGCCCCCAGGCATAAGGGACCCTGAAGAGGGCAGAATAGGAAGAGGAGAGCTTGTCCAAGCCCACCCAGTCACTGCCCTAAAGGGGCTGGAGTGAGGAGAAGGGCAGCTTAGCCTGCATGTGTTGAAGGAACTACAGGCAGTGGACACTTGTTAAAAGTTCAAGCATTGCTAATAGCTGGGAAAGGTCTCACTGCTAACTCTCAATCCCCACGAAAAAGAATTGAGGGTATCAATAGACTCACAAGATATTATTATTTATTGGAGTGACCTTTGTTGCTAAGTAACAGCATGATTTTCAGACTGTATTAAAAAATTATAATTGGCATGAGCTTTAAATAATGTGAGCTGGCTTCGGAGACATTAAGCCACATGGCAGGGATGTAAATTAGCCAGAAAGGTTCACAGGGGGGTCAGTGCAATTGTCAGATAATGCTGAACCAAGTCAAATTAATTTCTAATAATTTGTAGAGGGTAGGCAGCAGAGAACCACCAAGCTCCTGGAAGCTGTAGGGACCGCAAAGCTTGGGTGTCAGGCTAGAAATATGAGGACTCACCCATGCCAAAAAGCATTAAAACCAGTAGTTGGAATTCAAGGAATGACATTTTTGAAGTTCGGACTTAATCTCATTCTGAGTCCTATTTCCTTGACTTTGCTGGGCAGAAAATTAAGTAATGATAGAGAGACAGAGAGGCTCTCCTATGCCTGAGCTACCTGCCTAAATACTGTCCCTGAATTTTTACCAGAGTTAGAACATCTTCAAGTGTCAGCAACAGGTTAAGTGTTGAACTGATCATTAAGCTAGACCCAATTCCTTCTCAGCAGGCTGAAAAATCTAAATAAGCTAGGCAGGCAGAACACCAGGTAAATTAAGATACATCTTATCCTTTCACCCCACTGTGAAATGCAATCTTAATGTACAGAGGCCCTGTGGGGAGAAGAGTAAACTCTGGCTATGGAGTTGGAGTGGAGGAGTAAGAGAGAAGCTGGAATGAGAGATGCCTCCAGTAGGCCTTGCTGCCATTCCCCAGGGTGTAGACATGTGAAGGGCAGAACACATGTCTACTAGTTAATTCTTGTGAGCTCCTGAAACCAGGAAAGACAAAGTTGAGATTCTGTGGCTGGGGCTCTTTAAGAGGCTTCAGTGTCTTGCTTGGTACTAGGCTGTGCGTGGCACTGGAGACCAGCCTCTTGGTGGGGCTATTCTAGAATGATGCCGAGAGCAGAGGAAGGGATTTGAGTGGAGGCTAAGCCTCTTGCTGGACGATTTTAGGAGCCTCTGCTCCTTCTGCTTCTCAGGGATGAGCTCTGGGATTGAGGACTCAGAGAAGGAGCTCCTATTCTGTCTCTGGTAGACACTGTGAATGCTCACCAATGTCTATGCCCTTCTCTTCTTCTTGGACACATAGGCTGATGACATTTCTTGCACGGAGGAGAGGCTGGGGACGGACCTCACACTGAGGAAAGGAGCTCCATCATAGAAAGATGTCCTTGCAGTAAGATTTTGAGTATCATGAAAGCCAGTGGGAGACATTATTATTAAGTACTAATAAGTATGGCTGATTTATTATTCTAGGACTTTCTCAAAGAAGCATGGCCTACCTCCCCATCTGATTAATAAGCCCCGAGTGACTGGGTTTTGTGGTCAGACAAATCTGCATTTACGTCCCAGTTTGCCACTTACTTAGCTGTTTGATCCTGGGCTAGTTATTATACTTAAGTTCTCTGGGACTTGATGTCTTTTTGGATAGGATAGGGATAGTAACAGGCTTTCCCCAGAAGGTTGTGAGGATGAAATGAGATGAGTAGAAAAGCATGTTGCTCAGTGCCTGGCATGGAGTCAGTGCTCAGTACAGCTTTGGCTGTATGACACTGAGAGCAGCAAACTTCTTTATTCTATTTTATTTTATTTTTGAGACAGCGTTTCATTCTTGTCACCAGTCTGGGGAATGGAGTGGCGTGATCTCAGCTCACCACAACCTCTGCCTCCTGGGTTCAAGTGATTCTCCTGCCTCGATCTCCCGAGTAGCTGGGATTACAGGCACCCACCCACCAAAGCTGGCTATTTTTTGAATTTTTAGTAGAGATGGAGTTTTGGCATGTTGGCCAGGCTGGTCTTAAACTCTTGATCTCAAGTGATCCACCTGCTCCCTAAGTGTTGGGATTATAGGTGTGAGCCACTGCACCCAGCCTGAGGTCACCAAACTTCTTATTCTGAAGACTTTATGAATGGAACACCAGACAAGATGTGTTACTGTGAGCTCCATGGAACTTCTAGATCTTAATTGTTAGCTCAGAATGCCTAGGAAGTGTTTAGGAAATGTCTGTTGAAGTACAGTTCTTTAGATTCCTAATTAATCAAGGATAAATTGTTTCTGGAGGTCAGGGGTGTTCGAGAGATGGCCTAGCTCCTCCTTGGAATAAGCATTGACTTTGAAATCAGACAACCTGGTTCAAGTCCTAACTCTGTCACTTTCTAGTAGCATGAACTTGTATAGGTGATACACTTTCTCTAAGACTCAGTCATATTGTCTATAAAAGGAAGTGATGATTCCTTTGTCACAGGCTTGCTATGAAGATACATTATAAAACAAACAACTGACTTTGAGCCATCTGGAAAATAACCAACACATAATTTGATATCAATAGAAGAATAGATTTTTTTTGTTTCTTTTTTTTCCTTCTGTTGAGAATTCAAGAGTTGAATAGAGCCAAGGATTTTTAACATTTTATTCTGCAGAATTTCTGAAGAATTTAAGAAAATCTGCAAATATATATTCCAGATTATAATAATACATGCTCATTATAGAACATTTGAAAAATAAACACACAACACAAAAATAATAAAAAATGATAGCCATAAACTATAATTCGGCAACCCAGAAATAATACCCAGTGATGTTCACATTTCTGTGTCTTTCCTTCTAGCCTTTCTTTCAAGCATATTCAGAATTATACTATGTGTGCAGATTTTTTTAAAAAACTTAGAAATCCTGAATTTTTATTACATTATGAGCATACGTATATTATCGTTACTCATTAAGAATAATGATGGGTTGTCATGGCTACACAAATATTCTATTGTTTGCAGGAGTGATTGTATATTTAATCGTTCTCCAAATGTTGCAAGTATAGGTTGGTTTTTAATTATAAATAATACTTTGAAGACATCTGGGTTGGGTATCTCCCTTTTGCCTCTCTAGATCCGTTCCTTACCTTTCTCTATCAAGCTTTCTGCTCCAGGAGGCTCAGAATCTGGTTTACCTCAATTGTGCTTTTGTCCTTTTACTTCCTCTTGGTTTTGGCCCATTTGGGACCCAGGCCATTGGTTTATCTATTTTGTTAGCTTGCTGCCTGCTTTGACAGAAGGTCACAGAACCTCCTAAGATGGCCCTCTTCTTACAGCTCTTTCTCTCTATTTTCTAGCACCTGCTTTCTCCCCATACACTTTCAGACTGGGAATGTAACAGCCACACTGTGAGTCCTGGAAGTACCAGTTTATCCGTTGTATACTTTCTACACCTGCCCTGCACTTCTGTAAATAGTTCCTCATAAAACCTCTTAAAATTATTTCATTTTCAGTTTGCTGTCTACTTCTTGCTGGAGCCCTGACTGTGTTTATACATTGTATACACAATTGTATGTTTGGCAGTCTTTATATATATGTCCAATCATTCCTTCTATCCAATATTAATACATTTCTACAAGCCAGTTTAAAATAGCTGATCCTTAGTTCTCTCACCTGTAAAGAGACATTAATAATATCCAAATGGTGGCTTGGAGGATAAATGTGATAACGTAAGAAAATTCTTTATAACCTATAAATTGACTTTTACATGTAAGACATAAGTTATTATCACCATCTACTTAACCCTGAAGGGGCTGAAAGGCTTTGATCTGGTTCCAGGATGAAGTTTTGCAATATCAACCCTTGAAATGTTTTCAAACCCCCAAAGCAGCTGTGGCTAACAGGTTTTGGCACCCTGCGACCATAAACTTTACATTCTTGGCTTTACTTTTTTATTTTTTGAGACAGAGTCTCACTCTGTTGCCCAGGCTGGGGTGCAGTAGAGCAATCTCGGCTCACTGCAACCTCCGCCTCCTGGGTTCAAGCAATTCTCCTGCCTCAGCCTCCCGAGTAGCTGGGACTACAGGTATATGCCACCATGCCTGGCTAATTTTTTTTTTTTTTTTTTTTTGTATTTTTAGTAGAGATGGGGTTTCACCATGCTGGCCAGGTTGATCTTGAACTCCTGACCTCGTGATCTCCCTACCTCAGCCTCCCAAAGTGCTGGGATTAGAGACATGAGGCTTTACTTTAAGAAGAGGTGATCTTACGAATCTCTGTGTTGTCTGCACACCTGGTAAGCCATTGTTTTTGCATTAAATTTAATAAGGATATATAGGCTAAGTATTCACTTGGGAGGTATACGCTAATATGTGGTTTGAAGTACTACTAACCCAGGAGAATTCAGTTTTCAAACCAAAGTGAGCAGTCTCTTTTGAGCTTCTGGGCTGATCTAGTCCATTACATTCAGCATGGATCTGTTTTTAAAAAATCCATTCAAACACATAAGGTGAAATTTGCCTTAATGGCTTTTTGTCTGAAATTCTGGCAGAGCATAGACAGATTTCAGCATTTATTGCTCTTTGAGTGATTTCCAGCTTTGTTCCAGGAAAAATACAGTTAATCTTGTGGCAGCCCTGATATCAATCCGTATGAGGGACAAATTGTTTCAGATATCACCAGGGTCTCTTAACTCCTTTGACTGTGCTCATCTTTTTGGCTGAATCTGAGTGTAATACACACCTGGGGAAGCCTCTTGCCTCCACTTGTGTAATTGTCTGCAAAGCCCCAAGACTTTCATGGGTGGGGGTGGGGGTCTTGTGGATCCAGCTGTGCTCCATTAGCCCCAGGAACACATCTGGGAAAGTAGGTGTGAGAGGCCCCCATGAGTGGATGGGAAGCCGGGGTACAGTAAGTGTCATGACGGAGGGTGAGCAAGATCTGGTTTACTTGCATTTGTCCTGTACACAATGGATGCTGTTTGACTCTGGCTGGGTGAAAGAAGTGGGGGCTGTAGTCCTCATATTTGGAGGGAGTGCTATTGGCTTCCTTCTTCACACAATCTTTGTTTTCGTAGTGGTGTGTGGTAGCATGGAGCTTTAGTAGGTCCAGGCCAGCTGAGGGCCCTATGGCCAGTGAACATGTTTCTTTTCTTTATAACAACTTTGCTGAGCCTAGTATTAGCCCCACTCTGAATCTGGCCCCAGTTGATTTAATTTTTCCACCCATGCTGATCTGGGAGTACAGAGTATTTCAGCCCTCACTCTGTAATCCAACCAAAGTGTGATCTTAAACAAGTTGCTTAATGTCTCTGGGTCAGAACTTCCTCGTCTGTATAAGAAGTTGGATTAGATCACAGTTTCTCAAACTTCTTTCTTCGAACTGCAAGGACACCTCTGACTCCTTCCCATAAGTGCCCTGCTCTTCTGCCAAACTGAATATATTGTGACTTTTTTGTTTCCCAATAAAAACTCTAATTCATCCCTTGCTAATTTTATCCATTAAAACTGTCCATTTCCTCCCATCTCCACAGCTGTTGCCATGGCCACATTACGTGGGCAGACTCAATAGCCCTAATTGTCTCCCGGTGTTCAAGCTTGCTCCCATTCTGGCGTCAGAGTGTTCTTGTCAACTCCTCTCTCTGCATTGCTTGCAGCCCTTTCATGCTGTTCCCATTGCTCAAGTGATAATCCAAAATGTTAAGCAGATGACCCACAAGGCATTGATCAGCTTCTGTGGTGTCACTGCATGTCACTCACTCTTCCCTCATTCTCTGGGAAGGCCACCCTGGCCTCAGTCCAGTAGGACTTTTGTGTAAACTGTTTCCTCTGCCTGGATTATCTTTGCCAGTTAACTTGACTTTGCTAATCAATTTCTCCTCATCTTTATAGCTTATGGGTCAGTTTTCCAGATGGAATCAGATTCCTCTGCTATGGGCTCTGCAGCTTACTGCCCCTCCCTCACAGCATCCTCTCAGGGGGTCATCATGCGGGATCTGCCCAACCAGACAGAGGCCATACCTACACCAGGCCCAGCATTGTACCCCAGCATTTAGCACAGTGCTTGGTACATAGTAGGCACACCATAGATAAACATGAAAGCAAGAAAGGAGGGAAGGAGAAAGGGAGACCTAATAGCTCCCTTGTTTTGGATAAATTTCTAGTTTCCACTGGAATTTTTTAAACAATGGGTATAATGTGAAATGCCCCATCTTCAGAGTACTCACGCTCAGGTTGGAACCCCAGTTGCAGGCAGAGGGAGAGGGATCTGTGTCTCCCTGCTTCCACTGATACCTTCCTTTTTATCACTGCCGTGGGTAGAGGGAGGCGATGCTGGTGCCAGTAACAGTGTGCAATCTGTTCTTCTGCATGGGCACTGCACGGGGCAGGTAGAGTAATAATACAGAGTGCAATTTGACACAGGGCTGATTAGTGGTGGCGGCAGACATGAACAATGATGGTAAGATGGATAATAGGTTTTCTTTTTTCTCCTACTGCAGAGAAGCTTAGAAACCGTCTAGACCAATATGTCTGCAGTTTCCTTAATCATCAGCATTTCCTGAGAATTTTGCTGAAATACAGATTCCCAGGTCCAACGCACACATTCTGATTCAATGAGTTATGGAAATTCTGATTCAGTAGGCCCATGGAAGGACTTAGACCTCTGTTTTATCAAGTAGGTTAGGAACCGCTGACCTAGCACCCAGTTCCCTTATTTTACTGCATATTCATTATAATGCTTTGAATATCATATAGACATGAAACTATCAATACAGAATTTTTTTGTTTTGTCCTGTTTACTCTCATCAAGGAGGCCTAGGCCAGGCTCAGTGGCTCGTGCCAGTAATTCCTGCACTTTGGGAGGCCGAAGCAGGAGGATCACTTGAGGTCAGGAGTTCAAAACCAGTGTGGACAGCACAGGGAGACCTTGTCTACAAATTACCAGGGATGATGACACGTGCCTGTGGTCCAGCTACTCAGGAGGCTGAGGTGGGAGGATCAGCTGACCCCA
Source organism: Plecturocebus donacophilus (assembly GCA_004027715.1). Classification (NCBI taxonomy): domain Eukaryota; kingdom Metazoa; phylum Chordata; class Mammalia; order Primates; family Pitheciidae; genus Plecturocebus; species Plecturocebus donacophilus. The sequence continues at coordinate 110,445 of PVKP010002481.1, read as the reverse complement.
GGAGCCTGAGGCTGTAGTGACCCATGATGGCACCACTGCTCTCCAGCCTAGGTGACAGAGTGAGACCCTACTTCAAAAAAGAAAGAAAGAAAGACAGAAAAAAAGAAAGAAAGACTTACATCTTTTATTTTCATATTACATTTAATTTGTTAAAGTACTCTCACTTCTCTTATCTCATTTGATTCTCATAAAAACCCTTTAAGGTCATTGGGACTGCCACCAGCCACCCTCTTGTAGCTTTTGTGCATGCCAAGAGGGAAGGTGGCCCAGGGGAGCACTGTGGAGGGTCCCACAACATGTCAGTGGCAGCTCTGGTTCCACAGTCTTGATATTTGTTTTCTTCTCTGGGAGATGCTTCCGTTTAATTCTAGAATGTCACATACCTTATTTCATATTTTATTATATTTAACTTCTGTATTAAACATCTGCAATTAGCCTTAACAAAAATAACTGACGGCTGGAAACTCTTTTGGATGCCCCCTTCCTCTGCATGAGGAAGCTCTCTCTCTCTCTTTTCTTTTCTTTTTTTGTCTATTAAACTTTCTGCTCCAAAAAAAAAAAAAAAAAAAAAAAAAAGATTGATGGCCTTTCCTCATTTTTAAAAGGGGTGCTTTACAGATACATGAAGGTAAGAAACTGTTAGAGGAGCTTTTATGGCAGATGGTTCTTGGCAGCAACTGCTTTACTTTTATGGCAGTCTGGAAATTTTCCTGGGTAATAACTTTCTTTTCTTTTAACAGGCATAAAACAAAGAGGTTCTAGATAGTTGGATCATTATCAAATGATTTTCCAAAGACAACCATAAATTGTCAATAGCATTTAGGCAAAAACAAGAGTTGCCCACATCTGGAAATTCAATACATAAATTTAAATATTTTCCTCTTTTGTGGGTCATGATATTCAGCTACCCAAACTGTTATTCCTTAAAGGGAAATTAGAGTGGGGAGCTGGGAGAAAGAAGTTTGGGGAATGGTATTCATGCAACTTCCCCAAATGGTAATATTTCTCCTGTGAGCAGAGAAATTTACCTTTGGTCTTGTTCTCTGCAAACACAGTGAACAAAGCAAGCTTCAGTTTAGGCGAAGGAGGCAGAACATTTAAACTGTGAAAATTAGCACAAAGAGAAATTTGAGGGAACTGAAAATAAAACATGCTACTTGTGTCCATTAATTCACTTAACCACTATTTTAAACCTCTATTATATGATTATATGCCAGGCTTTGTGCTGGGCACTGCAGATTAAGGTGCCAAAGAAGCAAATGTGGATTATAGCCTGACAGGAGAATGCCATTGGCTAGAAGCCTCATACTGTGCTGTGTAAAGAAATCATCATCCAAATCACAAATGCTGATTTATTGAGTGTTCACTTTATGCCAGGAACTGTGCCTTATACACACTAACTGGCTTAACCCTTACAACAACCCTGAGATGTAGACACCTCTATTACTTTGATTTTGTCACTAAGCGAGGCAAGCAGAAGTTAAGTAACCTACCCAAGGTCATCCAGATAGTAAGCAGTAATGGGATAGAAATCCATCAGTCCAATTCCTAAGCCCACTCAATTATAGGGCAGCCTCTCTCTCAACAAACCCTTGCTGCATGAATGAATGGATGAAGTAATTGCAAGTGTGCTGAGACTTTTCAAAGGGGAAGTAAAACATGGCAGAGGGGTTTAATCCAGTCTGCCTTAGACGGCCTTTCTGAGAAAGTGGCATTTAAGCTGAGTCCCAGGATGGGCCATGGAAGGGAGTGGTAGAACTTTGCAGAATGTGAAGGTCAGGAAGACAGCAAAGATCTTGAACCAGCAGGAACCTTAAATCTTAAAGATCTCCTAGTATGATCTCATTTCATAGATGAGAAGATATGGGCACAAATTATGGTGCAGAAACCTGGGATAACTGGCTTTAGGAAAAACTCTGACGTGGCTAACTATAGTAAAAATTGAGAGATATATTCTTAAAAGTCCATTTACTCTGTTACAGCACATCATGGCACACATAAAAAATGGCAATATTTGATAGTAAACGTAGGTTGAAAGGAGGCAGCTGTTTGTGGCTAGTAATGACTCTGGGTGCTATAGGCCCCACTAGATGGCAGCTGGGCACATCTGTGACCATCCCCAGTATGGAAGACCCAGCTCAGATGCATGTGAGTGGCTCCCTGGCACCGCACTTCTCTGCTTCCCTCTCCCACTTTGCTGTCCTCCTGCTCTCATCCCTTATATCTTCAGTGTGTGAGTCCACACAGGCCCACCCTCATAGACACCTCTGAAAGCCTGGAATCCACACTTGGAAATCCCTTCTCCTTCCCAGCATAGCCTAGTGCTCCAAGATGACCTTTTATCCTCCAACCCAACCAAATGGCCATTCTGTCACCATGAACCTTTTTCTGTTGGGCAGAAACAACCAATCACACTCACATTTAGTTGTAAATGATTGGTTGTCTATTCCCTTCAGACACTATCAGGGTTTGTTGACCCTGTGAAGGAAGGGTTAGCTAACTAAAGGGGGTGAATATTAGAGCCACAATCATGTTGCCTGCTGAAGAAGGCCTCCCTCTACTAGTTCCATGAAGACACCTGGGAAACAAGTCCCTTTTCACCAGCAATGTTAGCAGCATACTGCCTCTCCTTTCAGCTACAATGCGTGATATAGTTCCATAAGCCCAGACTAGGTAAACTTTCTTATGGTTTTCTATCTGGGAGCTTATCAGTAGACACGAGGTTCTCTTAATTGCTGGATGGTTGCATAGGGAATGCTTAATATTAATGGAGAAAAGACGTTGACAAGGTGAAATAGATCTGGCACCTTAGATATATTTGCATGTGGATGAGAGTGTCTGATTGAAAGTGTAGCCTGTTTGTTTTTATTATTAGTTCCAGGATGGGCAGAATCTTAGAGGTTACCTTCTGGTGGAAGGGAAAGAAGAATTGTTAGTGCCTAAGAGTCAAGGAAACCTAACTTGAGAACTTCAGAAGTAAGCAGTGAATTCAGTGGTGGACAAGTAGAGGTTGCTTGCCTGGCTTATAAATTGGCCTCTGTGTCCATCTGTGTACACTGCTACTGGGCTAGAGGCTCCTGCAGCACTCCGTCTCCAACCTTTTTGCCTCTCTCAGTTACCAGCTTGATGTGATGGTGCCAATTTCTGGTTGATAATGACACGCCTGACCTTGTCTCTTTCTGTGCTTGGATTTGACAAGTGGGAGACACATAACTCTTCCTAATAGAGCATTCGCTGGTCAATTAAATGTTCAGGTGATGGCTGTTTAGCAGAAGTTCAATTTATCTTAGCAGTGTAGGCCTGGCCAACAGTTAGCAACTTGGGTGGTAAGGCCTTAGGTAGAGGTCAGGGCAGGTTAACAAATAGTTAAAGACTCGCCCCAACTTCACTTATGTAATATCAAGCACGAGATGTTTGCTGTGCCTGTTACACATGAGAAAAGGGCACTGCAACCTCAGCCACTCTCCAGACCAGACTGAAATCTGAGGTTGTTACTCACATTCTACAGGGGGATCCCTAATGGGAGTTTCTTAGCTGCTGCCTGGAAGAAAAGAAGAAATTTGGGCTTCACTTAGCAGATGCCACTGTTCTAGTTTCTAGGGAATACTACCCAACTGGGACATTCAGATGTATCTTTATATGTTCTTTTTTTGGAGGGAGACAGGAGTTTTATTATTATTCAAATCAGTCTCCCTGAGCACTTGGGGATCAGAGTTTTTAAGGACAACTTGGTAGAGTTGGCAAAGCCAATGAGCTGGGAGTGCTGTGGGTCAGGTCAAAGATGAAATCATAGGGAGTTGAAGCTGTCTTCTTGTGCTGAGTCACTTCCTGGGTCGGGGGGCACAAGATCGGATGAACCAGTTTATTGATCTGGGTGGTGCCAGCTGATCCATCAAGTGCAGGGTCTATAAAATATCTCAAGGCACTTGTCTTAGGTTTTACTATAGTGATTTTATCCCCAGGAGCAATTTGGGGAGGATCAGAATCAGAATGTTGTAGCCTTCTGCTGCATAACTCCTAAACCATAATTTCTAATCTTGTGGCTAATTGGTTAGTCCTACAAAGGGAGTCTAGTTCCCAGGCAAAAAAGGGGTTTGTTTAGGGAAAGAGCTGTTACCATCTTTGTTTCAAACTACGAACTGTAGACTACGTTCCTCCCAAAGTTAGTTTGGCCTATGCCCAGGAATGAACAAGGATAGCCTGGAGGTTAGAAGCAAGATGGACTAGGTTAGGTCAGATCTCTTTCACTGTCTGAGTTATAATTTTGCAGTGGCAGTTTCAATGCCTCCCTTTGGGTTTTATAACACAGACCACCCTTCTTTCTGCTGACCTGCGGTGGAATTGGGGTAGCTGTTGACCCCAAGGCGAGAGGAGTGGAACTGCTTTGCAACTGAATGTCTTCACACAGGCCTGGCTGGGATTTCAAGGCTTCCATGACAAAGGCATTAGTATTGTTATCTGTAGCTTTAGTACCACATTGAAGGGAACAACATACTATAAGGTAAATAATGAGTACTGGGATAATGAGTGCAATTCCCAGTTTTAAAAGTGAAAATTTGAAAGCATTACTTTGGGGACTTGTTGCCCACAAAGAATTTAGGATTTAGTCCAAACTGCAGAAAAAAACTGAAGAACAACTGACAATAGGTGTACTATAGATTTTGAAGCATATTTTTTCTCTCTCCAGTCCCCATTTTTATTAAAAATAAATCATGATGGGACTGATCTGTTTGCAAAATAAACTTTAGTCTTTTTATACTTAGCCTGATTATTTGCATAAAGTACAGCAAGAATAATTATTAAATTCTTTTTTAATATAGGTTCTTTTTAATATTGGGTTTGTTGAAACTTTATTTTATGTCTCAGACTGTACTTTTAAAAAGCCTTGAAGCCCAGCCATGAATTTATCTATGCCTGCAAGTACCATGAATTTCTTACCTTGAGGTCCCAAGAGAACTTGGGGCTCCTGGGTCTGTCAGAAAGTGACATTCTTTACTTACCACAGGTCAGGAATCCTGTATAGGAACTGTGTAGACAGGTATGAGACCAGCTTTCTTGAGAGACTTTTATTGGCTCTATAAGTCAACTTTGATTCCTTAAAGAAAGCATTGGTAAAATAACCAGTCGAAGCATTGGTAAAATAACCAGTTTATCCAACTGTGGTCTGTTACAAAAGAAAACAGATTCTTACTGTGCTATGCTGCCATAGTTGAGAATACTCACAAATGGTTTCTAAATTCTGGAGAAACCAGGTAGAGGGAAAGCAATATGCTTGAAATTATGCTCCCAGGAATATACTTTACTCGCTTTCTAAAAGCTGTAAATAACTCAAAGGAGATAAGTTTTCTTGACTCTGAAAACAAGAGGATTATCAATATTTAATACATCAGTTCTCCACGAGAGTCCTAGAAGTTTGTTTTTTTCCTCTATTCCAATAGCACATTTTTTAAAGTTATCAGAGACCTGCATTCAAAGGTAGCCATCAGAGTCTTATATCTGATTATAAACTACTTTTTGAAAGGGATCAAAGCAAGACAAAATTGTCTGTGGATGACAAGAGTCTTAGGATAGCCACTATTGAAGATAACATATACATGTCAGAATTATAGGATTACACAATTCTGTGTAATAGGATAAGGAGTGCAATTTCCCTACACAATTACACAGAATATTACACAGAATATTCCACAGTTCTGTGTAACATTCCTATAATGTTCTGACACAGACATGCCAGAATTATAAGAATCTTACATAATTCTGCAACACATACTAATAACATATTTATATAAATATAAACAAAAGAAAGTTAAACATCATTTTTTATTTAACCTATATGTTCTTATGCAAAGGAATTATCTGTAATGAGACCACATCCCCATCAATCTTAACAAATACCTGTTATCTACCTGGTTGTGTGCATTCAGTCACTACTTTAACATGTGTCCTTTCAAGTAATGACCTCTAGAGTGGAAGCGTTTTGCTCCTTCCTTTCTGCCTCCCTCCTTTCCTTCCCTTCCCCTCTTCCTCCTCCGACTCTTCTTTCTCCCTTTCTCTTTCCCTACCTCCCTTTTTTTCCCTTTGTTTTTCTTTCTTTCTTTCTTTCTTTTTTTTTAGACAGAGTCTCGCTATATCACCAGGCTGGAGTGCAGTGGTGTGATCCCCACTCACTGCAACTTCCGTTTTCTGATTTCAAGCAGTTCTCCTGCCTCAGCCTCCCGAGTAGCTGGGACTACAGGCATGGATCACCATGCCTGGCTAATTTTTTGTACTTTTAGTAGAGACAGGGTTTCACCATGTTGGCCAGGTTGGTCTTGATCTCTTGACCTCGTGATCCGACTGCCTTGACCTCCCAAAGTTCTGGGATTACCGTGCCCAGCCTCCCTTTCTTTTTCTTTTTCTTTCACGTTTCAATGTATCACAGCATAATCCTTTATGTTCCTCTGTGTGAGTTTTGTAGCATAATAAACTTACGGACATTTAATTTTCATGGTACTTTGGGAAGGTAACAGTATCAGCTTTTGCATACAAATGGGAGAAGTAAATCACTGATGGGAAGTGTCTTCACCATACTTGAAATATATTAGGATGAGGTCTCTTATTTGTTGAATTTTAAAATAAATCTAATATGGTTACACATCACTTAATGACAGGGATATGTTCTAAGAAATGGGACATTGGATAATGTCATTGTTGTGTGAACATCTTAGATTGTACTTACACAAACTTAGATGGTAGAGCCTGCTACACAACTAGGCTATATGATATAGCCTACTGTTTCTAGGCTGCAAACCTGTATAGCATGTTACTGCATGAAATATTGTAGGCAATTGTTATACAATGGTAAGTATTTGTGCATCTAAACATAGAAAAGGTAGAGTAAAAATACAGTATTATAATCTTATGGGACCACAATTGTATAATAATCTTATAATAGGACCACCATTGTATAATAATCTTTATTTATTTTTATTATACTTTAAGTTCTGGGGTACATGTGCAGATCATGCAGGATTGTTGACATAGGTATATACATACATTCCCCTGTCACTTACTTAGGTATTTCTCTCAATGTTATCCCTCCCCAATCCCTCCATCCCCTGCTATTCCTCCCCTACTCCCTCCACCCCACAACAGGTCCCAGTGTATGATGTTGCCCTCCCTGTGTCCATGTGTTCTCATTGTTAAACTCCCACTTATGAGTGAGAACATGCAGTGTTTTGTTTTCCGTTCTTGTGTCAGTTTGCTGAGAATGATGGTTTCCAGCTTCATCCACGTCCCTGCAAAGGACATGAACTCATACTATTTTATGGCTGCATAGTATTTCATGGTGTATATGTGCCACATTTTCTTTATTCAGTCTATCATTGATGGACATTTGGGTTGGTTCCAAGTCTTTGCTATTGTAAACAGTCCCACAATGAACATGCATGTGCATGTGTCTTTATAATAGAACGATTTATAATCCTTTGGGTATTTTCCCAGTAATGGAATAGCTGGGTCCATGGTATTTCTAGTTCTAGATCCTTGAGGAATTGCTACACTGTCTTCCACAATGGTTGAACTAATTTACACTCAGACCAACAATGTAAAAGTGTTCCTATTTCTCCACATCCTCTTGGGCATCTGTTGTCTCCAGATTTCTTGATGATCGCCATTCTAACTGGTGTGAGATGGTATCTCAATGTGGTTTTGATTTGCATTTCTCTAATGGCCAGTGATGATGAGCATTTTTTCATATGTTTGTTGGCTACATAAATTTCTTCTTTTGAAAAGTGTCTGTTCATATCCTTTGCCCATTTTTTGATGGGGTTGTTTTTTTCTTGCAAATTTGTTTAAGTTCTTTGTAGATTCTGGATATTAGCCCTTTATCAGATGGGTAGATTGCAAAAATTTTTTCCTGTTCTGTTGGTTGCTGGTTCACTCTAATGATAGTTTCTTTTGCTGTGCAGAAGCTCTTAAGATTAATTAGATCCCATCTGTCTATTTTGGCTTTTGTTGCCATTGCTTTTGGTGTTTTAGTCATGAAGTCCTTGCCTATGCCTATGTCCTGAATGGTATTGCCTAGGTTTTCTTCTAGGGCTTTTATAGTATTAGATCTTATGTTTAAATCTTTAATTCGTCTTGAGTTAATTTTTTGTATAAGGTGTAAGGAAGGGGTCCAGTTTCAGCTTTCTGCACCTGGCTAGCCAGTTTTCCCAACACCGTTTATTAAACAAGGAATCCTTTCCCCATTGCTTGTTTTTATCAGGTTTGTCAAAGATCAGATGGTTATAGATGTGTGGTGTTACTTCTGAGGCCTCCGTTCTGTTCCATTGGTCTATATCTCTGTTTTGGTACCAGTACTATGCTGTTTTGATTACTGTTGCCTTGTAGTATAGTTTGAAGTCAGGTAGCATGATGCCTCCAGCTTTGTTCTTTTTTTGCTTAGGATTGTCTTGGCTATGCAGGCTCTTTTTTGGTTCCATATGAAGTTTAAGGTGGTTTTTCCAGTTCTGTGAAGAAGGTCAATGGTAGCTTGATGGGGATAGCATTGAATCTACAAATTACTTTGGGCAGTATGGCCATTTTCACAATATTGATTCTTCCTAACCATGAGCATGGAATGTTTTTCCATCTATTTGTATCCTCTTATTTCCTTGAGCAGCGATTTGTAGTTCTCCTTGAAGAGGCCCTTGTTATTTGTATTTCTAGGTATTTTATTCTCTTTGTAGCAGTTGTGAATGGGAGTTCGCTCTTGATTTGGCTCTCTGTTAGTCTGTTACTTGTGTATAGGAATGCTTGTGATTTCTGCACATTGATTTTGTATCCTGAGATTTTGCTGAAGTTGCTCATCAGTTTCAGGAGATTTTAGGCTGAGATGATGGGGTCTTCTAAATATACAATTATGTCATTTGCAAATAGAGATAATTCGACTTCCTCTTTACCTAATTGAATATGCTTTATTTCTTTTTCTTTCCTGATCACTCTGGCCAGAACTTCCAATACTATGTTGAATAGGAGTGGTGAGAGAGGGCACCCTTATCTAGTGCCAGTTTTCAAAGGGAATGCTTCAAGTTTTTGTCCATTCAGTATGATATTGGCTGTGGGTTTGTCATAAATAGCTTTTATTATTTTGAGATATGTTCCATCGATACCTAGTTTATTAAGAGTTTTTAGCATAAAGGGCTGTTGAATTTTGTCAAAGGCCTTCTCTGCATCTATTGAGATAATCGCATGGTTTTTGTCTTGGGTTCTGTTTATATGATGGATTCTGTTTATAGATTTATATAGGTTGAACCAGCCTTGCATCCCTGGGATGAAGCTGACTTGATCATGATGGATAAGCTTTTGGATGTGCTGTTGGATTCTGTTTGCCAGTGTTTTACTGAAGATTTTGCATCTATGTTCATCATGGATATTGGCCTGAGATTTTTATTTTTAGCTGTGTCTCTGCCAGGTTTTCATATCAGGATGATGTTGGTCTCATAAAATGAGTTAGGGAGGATTTCCTCTTTTTGTATTGTTTGGAATAGTTTCAGAAGGAATGATACCAGCTCCTCTTTGTATATCTGGTAGAATTTGACTGTGAACCCTCCTAGTCCTGAACTTTTTTTGGTTGGTAGGCTATTAATTGCTGCCTCAACTTCAGGCCTCGTTATTGGTCTATTCAGGGATTCAGCTTCTTCCTGGTTTAGTCTTGGGAGGGTGTAAGTGTCCAGGAATTTATCCATTTTTTTTCTAGATTTACTGATTTATGTACATAGAGTTGTTTGTAGTAATCTCTGATGGTAGTTTGTATTTCTATGGAATCAGTGGTGATATTCCCTTTATCATTTTTTATTGCATCTATTCGATTCTCTCTTTTCTTTTTTATTAGTCTGACTAGCAGTCTTTTGTTGATCTTTACAAAAAACCAGCTCCTGGATTTATTAATTTTTTGAAGGGTTTTTCGTCTCCATCTCATTCAATTCTGCTCTGATCTTAGTTATTTCTTGTCTTCTCATAGCTTTTGAATTTGTTTGATCTTACTCCTCTAGTTCTTTTAATTGTGACAACAGGGTGTCTGTTTTAGATCTTTCCTTGCTTCTCATGTGGGCATTTAGTTCTACACATTTACCTCTAGAAACTGCTTTAAATGTGTCCCAGAGATTCTGGTATGTCGTGTCTTCATTCTTATTGGTTTTGAAGAACATCTTTACTTCTGCCTTCATTTCATTATTTATCCAGTAGTCATTCAGGAGCAGGTTGTTCAGTTTCCATGTAGTTGTGCAATTCTGAGTGAGTTTCTTAATCCTGAGTTCTAATTTGATTGCACTGTGGTCTGAGAGACTGGTTATAATGATTTTATTGTTTTGCATTTGCTGGGGAGTTATTTACTTCCAATTATAGGGTCAATTTTAGAGTAAATGTGATGTGGTACTGAGAAGAACGTATATTCTGTGAATTTGGGGTGGAGAGTTCTGTAGATGTCTATTAGTTCCACTTGGTTCAGATCTGAGTTCAAGCCCTGGATATCTTTGTTAATTTTCTGTCTCACTGATCTGTCTAATATTGACAGTGGAGTGTTAGTCTCCCATTATAATTGTGTGGGCATCTAAGTCTCTTTGTAGATCATTAAGAACTTGCTTTATGTATCTGGGTGCTCCTGTATTGGGCGCATATATAGTTAGGATAGTTAGCTCTTCTTGTTGCATTGATCCCTTTACCATCATGTAATGCTCTTCTTTGTCTCTTTTAATCTTTGTTGGTTTAAAGTCTGTTTTATCAGAGACTAGGATTGCAACCCCTGCTGCTTTTTTTGCTCTCCATTTGCTTGGTAAATCTTCCTCCATCCCGTTATTTTGAGTCTATGTGTGTCTATGCACGTGAGATGGGTCTTCTGAATATGGCACACTGATGGGTCTTGACTCTATCCAATTTGCCAGTCTGCATCTTTTGATTGGAACATTTAGCATATTTACATTTAAGGTTAATATTGTTATGTGTGAATTTGATCCTGCCATTTTGATACCAGCTGGTTGTTTTGTCTGTTAGTTGATGAAGTTTCTTCATTGTGTTGATGGTCTTTACCACTTGGTCCATTTTTGCAGTAGCTGGTACTGGTTGTTCCTTTCCATGTTTAGTGCTTCCTTCAGGAGCTCTTCTAAGCCAGTCCTGGTGGTACAAAATCTCTCAGCAGTTGCTTGTTCATAAAGGATTTTATTTCTCCTTCACTCATGAAGCTGAGTTTGGCTGGATATGAAATTCTGGATTGAAATTTCTTTTCTTTAAGGATTTTAAATATTGGCTCCTCACTCTCCTCACTCTCTTCTGGCTTGTAGAGTTTCTGCAGAGAGATCTGCTGTGAGTCTGATGGGTTTCCCTTTGTGGGTAACCCGACCTTTCTCTCTGACTGCCCTTAGCATTTTTTCCTTCATTTCAACCCTGGTGAATCTTATGATTATGTGCCTTGGGGTTGCTCTTCTTGAGGTATATCTTTGTGGTGTTCTCTGTATTTCCTAGATTTGAATGTTGGCCTGTCTTGCTAGGTTGGGAAAATTCTCCTGGATCATATCCTTAAGAGTATTTTACAGCTTGATTTCATTCTCCCCGTCATATCCAGGTACACTGATAAATGTAGCTTAGGTTTTTTTTTTCACATAATCCCATATTTCTTGGAGGCTTTGTTTATTTGTTTTCACTCTTTTTTCTCTAATCTTGCCTTTTTGTTTTATTTCATTGAGTTGATCTTCAAGCTCTAATAGCCTTTCTTCTTCTTGATTGATTCAACTGTTGAAACTTGTGTATGCTTTGCAAAGTTCTCATGCTGTTTTTCAGCTCCATCAAGTCATTTATGTTCTTTTCTAAGCTGGCTATTCTAGTTAACATTTCGTCTAACCTTTTTCCAACGTTCATAGTGTCTTTGCATTGGGTTAGAACATGCTCCTTTAACTTCGAGAAGTTTGTTATTATTACTCACCTTCTGAAGCCTGCTTCTGTCAATTTGTCAAACTCATTCTCCATCCAGTTTTGTTCCCTTGCTGGTATGGAGTTGTGATCCCTTGGAGAAGAGGCATTCTGGTTTTTAGTGACTTCAGCCTTTTTGTGCTGGTTTCTTCCCATCTTTGTGGATTTATCTACCTTTAGTCTTTGAAGTTGGTGACTTTCATATGGGGTCTCTGACTGGCTGTCCTTTCTCTTGATGTTGAAGATACTTCTTTCTGCAATTTTGTTTACACAGGCAAGGTTAGAACCACCTCTGTAATGGCAGACACCCCCCCTGCACTGAGCTCGACTGTCCCAGGTCGAGCTCAAACTGCTGTGTTGGCTGTGAAAATCTCAAGCCAGTGGGTTTCAGTTTGCTGATCTTTGTGGGCGTGGGTCCTGTCGTGCCAGATCACATGGCTCCCTGCCTTCAGCCCCCTTTTTTTCAGGGGAATGGGTAGTTCTGTCTCACAGGCATTCCATGTGCTGGCTACAACGGCTGCCCACTTTTGTGCTGGAAACCTGTGGTCCTGGCTAAAATGGCCACCCAGTTTTGTGCTGGAAACCTGCAGTGCTGGTGTTATGGGCACCAGTGGGCATCTCCTGGTCTGTGGGCTGTAGAGACCATGAGAAAAGCTCAGTATCTGAGCTAGAGTGCTGGAGTATCTGGAAAAGTCCCCAACGGCCTCCCTTAGGTAAAGGGGGAGTCCTTCGGCTCCTGTATAATAATCTTATACAATATAATAATCTTAAAAGTGATCGTTCACTTACAAGATCTGTTCTACAACAGATCACTTTTAAGGCTATTATACTGTATAAGATTATTATACTGTATTTTTACTTGTACCTTTTGTGTACATGGGACATGTGATTGTAGAGATATTGGCTACTTCTATATGATAAGCCATTCTATAACTCAGGAGCTTAAAACAACAATTATTATTGTGGTTACAATATAACATAGTAGTTATTATTATTATATATTATGTTATTATATTATTATTATAGCTCAGGAACCTGTGGATTGGCTGTGGGCCTACTGATCTTGGCTGGACTCGGCTGGGTGGCTCTGTTGATCTTGGCTGGCTCATGTGGTCCCTCTAGGCTGAGCCTGGCCACATTTGTTCTGTTCTTGTAGCCTTCATCTTCCTCTTGGGCTAGCAGGTTAGTCTTGGCAGGCTCTTTGTATGGTGGTAGCAGAGACACAAGAGGGCAGGCAGAAACTTGCAAGGCATTTTAAGTCCCTGGCACACCATACCATCACGTCTATTCCACTCTATTGGCCAAAGTGAGTCCCATGCTGAACATAAATGAAGAGTGCAAGGAAGGGTGAAGAATTGGAGCCTAGAATGCAATGCACCACATCTAGTAGATGACAGATTCACATAATAAAAAATATATTTTTTCTTGGTGGACATGTAAATGAATATGGACAGTACAGGAATTAGGCAAAACAGATGTGATCCCAAGACCAACATTACAGCTTGTTTTGTGTGCATGTGCATGCACACACAATGTTAAATAACAAAGAGATACAGTCATTTTTAAAAACTCAGAAAACAAATATTCCTACTGTTTTACTGGAACATGTTTATCCCCCATTCTTCCACATATTGTCTGCATTTTTATGCTTTAATTTATGATTTAATTCCTACCTTAGCTTATTTACTCAATTAAAAAAGAGATTCAACCATGGAAAACTCCATCACTCATCATTCAGTAAGATTTGCTCTGGGAAGGGGTGCATATAATTTTGCAGACTCATTAACTATTCATTTTTTTAATTGCACATTCTCGGTGCTGTTGGTTTATGTAAATGTTTCTTTGGTGTTAAAAGTGACCTTGTTTATTACCTCCTAGCCTAAAAGAAACTACTGCTTATTAAAGAATGAGAAGATAGGTCACCTTTTGAGGTTTGCAGAAAAGGTTGTCACCAGATGAACTAGAAAGGTTTAACTCAATCAATACCAACTTGTCCTTTCAAGTCATGGAAGGAACATTTATTTAAAAAACTGCAGGAACAGGCCCTTGCCCTAAATAAAATGATGTAAGTATTAGCCTACAGGCAAATTTGGAAAAACAAAAAACAAGTGTACCAAAGGAGAGGATTAAGTGAAATTTGTTAAACAGATTTTTAAAAACCGTTGTGAACTCCCTTTGTCTGTCTTGAGTAAGTGTGTTACTGTTTAATGAGATTATTTTGATGTTTTCACCAGGTTTGAGTGCAATGTATAACAAAGCGTCCTTTCTATTCCCCTTTCCTTCCAAGGAAATGTATTTCTGTTGGGCTAACAGTTGTTAGCTGAATTATTATACCCAATTGTTCTGATTTATGTATTCCAGGTTTGCCTGTAGGATTTTATATTCTGCCTGCCTTTAGGCTGTGTCTACACTGGGGAACCAGATCGATTGCCTTTTTTCTTTTGCCATCTCTGGCAAGTTAGTGGCACTGGCTGTGCTGATTCTCCATCTTTGCCCACTCAAATATTGCTCTCTGACTCCTGTCCCTGAGATGTAGTAAAATGTTCTCTGTGCTGCAAAGAAGGTAGTCTTAGGTTTGGCTCCCACGGGAATAGCCTATGATATTGGGAGAAATGCTTTCATCCTCACAGTCTCAGTTTTCTTATTGCAAAACAAGAGAGTTAAATTAAGTAATCTCTTTACAGCTCTAACACTCTTGGATTTTATGTGCCCTCCAGTCTCTGCTGTGACTCTTTGATGCCGACTGAGAAATTCAGGCAAGTGAGGAGACTTACAAGTACCCGGAGTTGGTTGGAAGCAGCGTAGGGATAGCATGTGCACTTCAGAGTCCAGGGCAGTGCCCATGCTGTTACCCATATCCCTCTTCACAAACCATTCCCCTTGCTAGACCTCTAGCATACAAAATGTCTGCTCTATACACTTTGACACATACATGCATATATACATATACATACAGTATAACTTAGTGGCTCCTTTCTTAACTTCAGTCACCATTTTCTGAAGTGTTCATGAGCTCCTGGAAGACAGGACTATGGCTTTTCTTTATTTTCATCTGACAGTAGTTTGTTCAACAATGAATGCTTATGATGTGTTAAGGCCCTGCACTGCATGTTGGGGATGCAGTGGTGATTAAAAAAGATAGATGTGAATTAGGGCAGAAGCTGGAGGTGAGTTTGATTTCAAAGATAGGCAAAACTTTGCCTGGGACCCAGTGTCAGGTTACTTTTGCTCTGGTTTCCTTCTAAGCCAACGCCAACACATTAGAAGATACAAAGGAGATGAAGATGCACGTTGTTGATGCCACTCCTCCAGGTCTCTCATGTAATTGTATGGAGATGTGTCCGAGGTTTTGTGGTCTTGGTAGTCTATGTGGAGGGGGTGCTCTTTGAATTTGATAACTCCAGCTACTTTAAAATCTGTAAACTATATATATGTATGTGTATGTATGTGAATATAATATGTGTATACACACACATATATTTGCATGTACATATAAATGTATATATAACTCAGTTATTTTGACACTCATTGAGGCATGTGATCCAAGTCTAATGCCCAATTCCCACATTCAAGGCCTGGAAAAATCTTGTTGTATCGGCACTAAGACAATCTCTCTTAGCCTGATTTCAAGACCAAAAGATTTTAAACTTACATCCTCAAAGTATCTTCCTATAATCTCTTTCCATAGTCCTGGAGCTCACATGCTCTGGACTGTCTGGTGTGGACTCTCAGTGACGTCGAGGAAAACTAGAAATCTCCATTTAACCATTTGTTGTTTTCTCCCTCTAAGAGTGGAAAAATTCAGATAATTTATGTACACTACTTAGTGTTTTCCCATGAAATTTTTCTATGATTCAGCCACAGTCCTTTCTCACAGAAAGAGGAGCTTAATTTTTCTCCTGTCTAGGTTGATTTTATCTGTGTGCTTCTGCTTCCGGTGTTGATTTACGGAAGCCCATAGGGTTTGCTCTCTTGTGTTTGTAGTTGAGGTCTCAGTAAAAAATTAGGTAACATCTGTTTTATTTTTTTTAATCTCTAAAATAAAGATAATCATCTCAATGGCATTAGATTCTCATAAATATTTGGTACCATGATGTCTATGAGAGAATTTAGCTCTATACAAGAGACTTAATATATGCTCAAGCATTTGTCCTACCTGATTTAGTTATAAAGATATTTAAAAATATACAAAGATAGGGAAATTGAATAGTATCATTCCTTATTATTACTTGTATTTTCATGTTAAAGGCTTAAGTGTTAAGGACTTGGAAGCCAAAATACTTGAGTCCTGTCACTTACTAACTTTGAAAATTTACTTTTGCTCTTTGCAGCTTAGTTTCTTCATCTGTAAAATGGAATTGGTACTACTAGCTACCCCATAAAGTTGTTGAGAGGATGCAGTCATTTGTATAAAACACCCAGTACAGCAGTAGTGTATAGTGGGTGTAAATGTTAGCAACTGTCCTTGTTCCTTTAAAATTTTTGTTCACTTCCATGTGCATGTTTATTTCACTGTAATTTTAATATCGGCACAATTTTGTATTCTGAGATTTTACTTTAAACAAGTTTGCACAGAAATTTAATTTTAATTAAATTTAATGGTTTATGACAGTCAATAAAACTGATATACTGTCTGCTACTCTTGAATATTTAGATCATTCCTCTTTTTTTAGTATATAAATATTGCAATAATGAGCAGATGAATACATTTGATTTTGTCCCCTCTATTGAATAATAGCTTTACAATAAACTCCCCAAAGTGGATTACTGCGTTAAGGGGTGTATATGTATATATGCCTTATGGATAATTATCTAGTGCTATACTGCATTCCAAATAGATTGCACTAGTAGACATGGATGTTTCAAAGGTTTGGAGAAGGATTTTGGCAATTCAGCCACTAGGTCTAGTCTTTTAAGCAGTCACCTTGAGGACTTAGCAAAGAAATGAGAGTAATGTCTGCTTCGTCCCTCTCCTTCCCTGCTTCTCCCCTACTGCTCGCCTACATGTATTTTCATGCTGCTGATAAAGACATACTAGCGACTGGGTAATTTATAAAGAAAAAGAGGTTTAATGGACTCACAGTTCCAGGTGGCTGAGGAGGCCTTACAATCATGGTGGAAGGTGAAAGGCCTGTCTTAACATGGAGGCAGGCAAGAGAGAATGAGAGCCAAGTGAAAGGGGAAACCCCTTTTAAACCATCAGATCTCATGAGACTTATTCACTGCCAGGAGAACAATATGGGGGAAACAGCCCCCATGATTCAATTATCTCCCACCAGGTTCCTCTCACAACACCTGGGAATTATGGGAGCTACAATTCAAGATGAGATTTGGGTGGGGACAGAACCAAACCATATCACCTACCTACTACCACACTGTGGGAAACAGAGAAGAGGTAGCTGTTGGTGGGCAGCTGCCCTGGACTGAGGTATTGCCCCATGCTGCCTTCTTCTTGGCGATTCAGTAGTTTCCTCTTACATGCTCACTCCCAACTCATTCTTCAGTATTTGCCCAGGCAGGTGTCAGGTCTTGGAAGCCTGTTTTTGGATCCTGTGTCCTGGTTTCCTAACCTGACTCTTTACGCCACCCTTCCCCCAACACTTATCTCCAATCAAATCCTCCCTCACTTGACGCCAGGTGGCTCCTGAAGCCCAAGGTAAACTATCCTCTCAGCTGTGGGAAATTTCCACCAGCCTTCCTTCCCCGGGGAGTACCTAAGCTCTCGATTTGATGCTGGCATTTTGCACCTGCCCAGCAGGTAATAAAAACAGTCTCCCCTGAGCACAAAGAGCAAACACAAAGAGGGGAACTGAACTGAGAGCTATGAGTGCAGGTCCTAGAATCCGCTTCTTAGATCCCACAGAGTCAGACCTCCATGAAAGAACTGCTATTTCTCTAGAATAGCAGCAGCACCTTCTTCAAAAATACCTGCAGAAGAAGTGAATCATTTGGAACTATCTATTAAAGTTGAATATCTGCATATACTATGACTTAGCAATTCCATTCCTAGGTGTTAACTCAACAGAAAGGAGTTTCTATGTCAACC
This sequence comes from Plecturocebus donacophilus, assembly GCA_004027715.1. Taxonomy (NCBI): domain Eukaryota; kingdom Metazoa; phylum Chordata; class Mammalia; order Primates; family Pitheciidae; genus Plecturocebus; species Plecturocebus donacophilus. Next base: position 92,474 of record PVKP010002481.1, on the reverse strand, counting down.
AAAATGCACTGTGCTAGAATGTTAATAGCAACACTATTCATAATACCACAAAAACTGGAAAAACAATGTGTATTTAAGGAAAATGGGTAAGTGGAAAATAATCATGCAAAGGAGTACCATTAAAAATATGAATGAACACATGGAATATACATGCAACCACATGAATGAATGTTACAACCATAATGATAAATGAAAGATGCCAGTCACACAGGAGTACACACAGTGTGCACCCATGCAACGTCAGCCCAGTGGCTCCCAGTGGTGGAGAATAGATGGGAGAGAGCATGAGAGGGCTGCTGGCATTCTAACAATGCTCTGTTTCTTCATCTGGGTGCTGAATATAAAGATTCATTGAGCTCCACATTTACGATTGGTATACTTCTCTGCAAATGTAATCAACAAAGAATATTCCAGAACCCAGCCTAAGTGACACTTTATTTAGAATTTAGAATTTTTTTTTTTCTTTTTCACTACCTGTGTCAGCATTGCTTGGTAGTTCGAATGGAAGGAGATGACTAGCAATGGCATCTCTGTATGTGATTCTTCTGTCTTGGTATTATCTCTTAGTAGGATGCAAGATTGTCTTATACACCTCTTTGCCTCTGGTGCTTATCTGAGTGCTTTGCACATACAAAGTGATCAATATGTTTAGATAAACCATTTGCTGAAGAGGGCAAAAGTCCTCTCTAGGATTTAGGTAACTAAGGATTCATCCAAATAATTGCAGCAAAAAAAAAAATAAAAAAAATCAGAACTTGCTTAGCAATGTAGTGAGTATTGAGTGGTCCCAGGAGAGTTGGTTCTCTGGAAGAGGGTGAGCTGTTTTCACAGCAATCCTAATGAGGACGAGTAAATCAGAAGGGTCAAGTCTCTTGGTCAGGCCTGTCAGGCTGCAAGCAGGGAGAAGGCAGAGAGAGGTCTGTGTTTGAGCCCATCAAGCTGCAGTGAAGGGAACTTGGTTTGAAGGTGCTGCAGTGAACAAAATGGGTGCAGTGCTGGGAGGGTGGGCCACAGCCACCGGTGGGCACTCTATATATCAGTTGCTGTGGCCAATCCAAAGTGTGGAAAGTGGAAGATTAAAGCATGGGAGCAGTTAGGGATTGGTGGTTAATGTAAGCAGAGGCTTGAAACCCAGGGAATCAAATAGCAGGAATATGACATTAATATGTAAAATTTTGAAACATGTTTGATTGAAGGATCAAGCCTGGTTTATTAAGCATTTTACTATGTGCAGACATTTGTGTAAGTGGTTAAAAATACTAATTTAATACCCACAACAACCTAATAAGGTAAATATTACTGTACATATTCACAGATAAGGAGCTCAGTTCAACAAGGTATAATTCATTCAAGATCACATAGCTTTTCTGCCTCAGAAATGTTGCTTCTTAGCCACCAGTAGTAGCAGCAGAAGCAGTACTAGTAGTAGTAGTAGTCGTAGTTGTTGTTGTTCTTCTTCTTCTTATTCTTCTTCAACAGGGTCTTGTTTGATCATACAGGCAAAGTGTGGTGGCATGATCATAGCTCATTACAGCCTCAAACTCCTGGGCTTAAGTGGTCTTCCCACCTTAGCCTCCTGAGTAGCCAGGACTACAGGTGGCACCACCATGCCTGGCCGGCTTTATTATTATTATTTTTGTTATTTTCTAGAGAGACAGGGTCTTAACTATGTTGACCAGGCTGGTCTTAAACTCCTGGGCTTCAGCCATCCTCCTGCCCCAGACTCTCAAAATGCTGAGATTAGGCATGAGCCTGTGCATCCCATCCAGTGTCATAGTCAAGATTCAAGTGCAGAATTCCAACTTTTAGATAAAAGTAAGGAGGGAGATCAGGGCTGGCAAGAGGAGGCAGGGCCTCATTTGGTAGGCACCAGAATACTTGCACAGGTATTCAGGGCAGAGGTGGCAATATAGAGAAGGAAGATGGAACCCTGTGCTGGAAATGAATGCGTCAGACATAAAGATGAACTAATAATAATTTTCTGAGCTATTCAGCTGTACCTCTCAAATCCTGAAAAAGGTGAAGGATCAAGTGGCTTTAGCCATAGGGGAAGTGAACTTTGGGAAGGACAAAGGCTAGGTCAGGGCTATTCTGCTTGCCTGGCATCCATTCCCTGTTCTTCTAAAAAGAGCACTTGGGTTTGCTTTGAGGAACTGCTGCTTTTCTGTTTGAGACAATCTTAGTGAGTCTGTCAGTCAGGGTGCCCTACCCTTATGAGGTAAAGGGGTGGCTATATGGTACAACAGAAGTTGACTAAAATCCCATGTGATATGACAAAAGCTGAAAAAAGAGCATTAAGCTAGAGAGAAGCAACCTGAAGGCTCCATGCACTTTTCTTACAACCTAGACACCTAAAAGGAATCTGTCTCCTGTCCTTTCTGAGACTTTGTTCTTGGATTCTATGAACTCACCCTCATCCTTCTGAAAATTTCTATATTTTAAAACTAGGTAGAAAAGGTTTCTGTTTCTCACAGCCTGAAAACCCTGTCTGATTCAAAGGCAATACATATGAGAATAGTAAAAGGTCCAGATGATGAGTTTCTTGTAAGAAGGGACACTTTCTTCTTTGATTCAGAGGTCCTAGTTCAATGCTTTGTTCATGATAAGTGCTCAATAAGTGTTGGTTTAAAATAAAAATAAATAAATGAATACAAAGACGACCTTATATCATTCAGCCCACTGTAGTCTGGTAAGGCAAATGCATTAATAAGGCAGCATCTTTAAGCCTTCATGCCAATCATTTTAATTCAGCCAAGAATACTTCCTGTTATGGAAGTAAAACAAAGCACATCTTCATTTTTACTGCAGCCACCACTTCTCCTGAGAGAAATGGGGTTATTGTAATTCTTAGTTGAAATACGTAAGGCTTACTCATCCTGTGCATAAAATTGATAACTTGTACATCTGGGACTATTTCTTTCCTATTAATCCATTTAAGACTTTATAAGTCAACTGAGCATTCAGCTTTTGAAAAATGATTCTGGAAAATTATTTTGCATAAGTACTAGTAAATACTGGCATGAGTTCCTGGCAGGGGATGAAAATATTCCATTTAGAACTCTGGTGGCCCCATGAACAGAAATAGTGGCTGGAGAATTGGCTGGGTTGGGTGGCAGCAAAGCATGTGCATGCTGGTCAGTTGTACTTTCCGAGTTCCTTTCTATTTAATGAAGATGATTTATTTTAAAATTTCACAAGGGAAGACCAGGCAGATGAGAGAAACACACACACACGCATACATATCAATAATGAGAATGACTAGTAGGGGAAAATTCTTAGCTTTCTTCCTTGGGTTCATGTATGTGGCCAATTGGAAGATTCTAATGATGTCATTAAGTTATGTCTGTAGACTGTAAGCAAGCCAAGCTGTTAATCTTTTTATAAATTGTAAGCAACAGGATATTTTGCAGCTTTAAAATGACATGGCCCCTGGCAAGTTTAGCCTATTTAATTCTACTATTGGCCATCTCTCTGTGCTGAAGGAATGGAAATAGTGGCTCCTTAAAAATGCCTTTTTGTGGACCTGTGAGATACTAAAATCTTTATAAGCTGACCCAGCACTATTGTTTAGATCAAGGGTGGTGGGTTATTGGATTAGCTGTGGTTACTACTATAGGTGCATCTGACTTTAGAACACGTCTCTGTCAAAATGGTAAATGGAAGATTAATAGAATTAATCCTATAATTAAAGTGAAAGCAAAATTTGCAATCTAATATTTTGTGGCTCAGATTTATTTTAAGATCCAAAACTTGAAAAATTGCTGCAGCTTCCATTTACATTTTTGTTAGTATAAAACAACTAACTTAATCATTTCATCTTTGAAGAAATTAATTGTTTTTAATAACTGGCCCCTCCACTAGTCTAGTCTATTTCCTGCCTTGCTGTGAAGTTAACTGATTTTTTTCTGCTTCTCAAAATTAGTTTGAGAAACGATGGTAACTGTATATGAATGCCTAAAGCTGTATGAGAATTGCATTGGGTACAGGTGGATGGATTATCGTTTTCACCATTATGAATGTGATCCTTATTTGAAATGTATAAAAAGCAAACTTGAAAAATTCACCTTTGGAAAACAAATGATCTGGTTGGACTGTGCCATGCCTGGCAGGTGGTGGAAGCCAGTTTTGGATCCAGTGAAGGGAGATCTCAGGAAGCTTCTAGAGCTGGTAGGCCAGAGAAGGGCTAAACTCAGGATGGACTTAGAGGCAGTGGCTGTAACAGAGCATGAGGCCTGGTGCTGGAGACAGATCTGACTTATTCCCTGAAACCACCTGTATTAGCCTCAAAATCTGGGTAGTCAGGCCAATGCCAAAGGATCAATCAGTTTTTCAGGTTGGGTCCAGTGAATACAAGTCTGATTTGTCAGCCAAGAAGAACAAAAACAAACAAAAAAAGTAACAGGAGGTAAGTCTTGGGAAGGAATTTGGAATCAGTAAGTCAGAAACCAGACAAAGAAGCTGAGCCTCAGATGAGGCAAGAGTTTGAAGTCAGAGCCTTGTCATGAGTTGAATTATGCCCCTCAAAAGACATAGTTCCAAATCCAGCACCTGTGAATGTGGTCTTATTTAGAAACAGGGTCTTTGTGATGTTATCAAGTTAAGATGAGGACATTAGGGTGTGTCTTAAGCCAAGATGATTAGTGTCCTAATAAGAAGAGGAAATTGTCACATGAAGACAGGCACACAGGGAGAATGCAGAGACTGGGGTGGTGCAGCTGCAAGCCAAAGAATGCCCAGGGTTGGCCGGGTGCGGGGGCTCATGCCTGTCATCCCAGCACTTTGGGAGGCTGAGGTAGGTGGATCACTTGAGGTCAGGAGTCCGAGACCAGCCTGGCCAACATGGTGAAATCCCGCATCTACTAAAAATACAAAAATTTGTTGGGCACAGTGGGCACCTGTAATCCCAGCTACTTGGGAGGTGGAGGCATGAGAATTGCTTCAACCTGGGAGCAGAGGTTGCAATGAGCTGAGATTGTGCCACTGCACTCCCACCTGACAGTGAGACTCTGTCTCAAAAAAAAATAAAAGGAAAGAAAGAATGCCCAGGATCCACCTCCCCAACCACTGGAGGTTAGGAAGAGGCAAGGAATTCTACCCAGAGCCTCAGTGGGAGCGCGTCCTCACCGACACCTTGACTTGCAGCCCCCAGAATTGTGAGACAATCAGTTTGTTGTTTTAAGCCCACCAGCTTGTAACAGTTGGTTATGCAGCCCTAGGAAACTAAGGTGAGTCTCCTTGTATGTTTCCTACTGTGCCGGCTGAAACCCTGAGTAGATCCAGTTCCTTAGATGGTGGCAAACTGAGGCCCCCAATAGAAGTGGGAAATGGGAAGAAGGTGAGCAACAGTTCTTGTCTACATTAGCGGATCATAAACCTGAGGGCTGACTGGTCTTTCCTCTGCCCACGTCATGGGCATCTTGGATAGGAAAAGCACGCCTATGTTCAAAGTATGAACAGGAGGAGCATGATATAAAAAATGGTTGTATACCTCACTCTGTTTCTTAAGTTTTGCATTCAAAAAGATCACCATCTTATGTTATCCATATGGTAGACCAAAGAGGCAGAGAGGTAAATGTTGGCAGAAGCACAAAAGAATTTTCTTAGAAATTAACCCCTAGTCTTCAGGGAGTGCTCATGGCACAGAGAGATGCTGACACTAGTTCTCTTGGCTGAAGACTCACTCTAATGTCCTCATCTTAACTTAATCATATCAAAAAGACCCTATTTCCAAATAAGGCTATATTCACAGATACTGGGGTTTGGAACTATGACATATATTTTGGAGGGCACAAGTCAACCCGTAGGAAGACTCAAGAATCCACTCTTGGTGGTTTGCATTGAGTTGGTGAATGCTGGGATGGAAGCTGCCTGGGCACCATGTGGTTAGAAGTGGTGGGGATGGTGGTCAACTGGAAAGCACCATTTTCCATATGGCATTTTTCTTCAAATGCTACTGCCCTTTTTCCCTGCTGCCCCCAACACCAGCGGGCTGAATTCTGTCCAAGCACCAGTGTCCCGATGCAGATATGTTGGGAGGCTCTGGAACTAGAATCATCTCTTAGTTCCTAAACTGGCATCCAACATAGCACTGCAGAAGCCACATGTGCTGACTCCCCACAGAGGCTTTCACCTTGGGCTGTGCTGATCTGAGCACCAGAGCCAGCCCTGAACTGACCAGGGGCTGACATAGCCACCAGCTAGGCCATCCAAGAGTCCTGTCTTCCATCCTGGGCCACAGTCTCCAGGATGCCCTCTTCTTTCTCAAGGGTCCTGGGATGCCAGCTGCTTGCCTTCCCTACCACCACTTTGCTTTTCCTTCTGGGGCTCTCATTTTCCCAGACTGGCTGCAAAGCAGATCAGAACACCAGGCTTCCCCACGTTTTACTGTTTCTCAAGCTTTTTCTCCACATCTAACCTCCACCCCTAGCTGCAGGAAGTTTCTTTTTTTCTCTCTAATTTTTTTTTCTTGCTAACCATCACAGGGGAAACAGAGGGAGTTACAAAGTAAAACTCATGAACAAAGTTACAGAAGCTCACAAAAGGCTGTAGGGGTAAAAATTATTATTTCTTTTGGTCCTTTCCCATTTTAATTCTCTGTGACTGCAGTCCCCGACTTTCTAGATAGTTCTGTAGGATAACTTGTGTCAATTATTGTCTGTTTATCCTTGAGAGAGGGACTTACTAACTTTTCTGTTTTTAATAAAGGAAAGACCAAAAGATACAATCTTAATTTGTTTGTCAAAACATTGCAGACTCGTTAGCACTATTACTACTGAGTATCAACCCAGCATAAAATAATAAAAATAACCTTTTCAAAGTGCCAGGACTCTGAGTAACCTCACTGGGGACACCAAAGAATGTCCATATTTTCAAAGAAAATAGAGGTCAAATGTATCATGAACATAGCATTACAAAAGGACAACTATTACATGATTCCACTTATATAAGGTACCAAAATGGTTAAAATCATACAGACAGACAGTAGAACAGTGGTTACCAGGGACTGGAAGGGAAGAAGGAAAGGGAGTTATTGGGTTTTTGGAGGGGATGGAGTTTTGCTCTTGTTGCTCAGGCTGGAGTGCAATGGTGTGATCTCAGCTCACTGCAACCTCCATCTCCTGGGTTCAAGCAATTCTCCTGCCTCAACCTTCAGAATAGCTGGGATTACAGGTGGCCACCACCACACCCAGCTAATTTTTGTATTTTTAGTAGAGACGGGGTTTCATCATGTTGGCCAGGATGGTCTTGAACTCTTGACCTCAAGTGATCCGCCTGCCTTGGCCCCCCAAAGTGCTGGGATTACAGGCGTGAGCCACCATGCCCGATTAGGGGTTATTGTTTGATAAGTACAGAGATTCTGTTTGGGAAGATGAAAAACTTCTGGAGGTGAATGCTGGCGATAGTTGCACAATAATGTAAACATACTTAATACTACTGGACCGTATTCTTAAAAGTGGTTAAAAGGGTATATTTGGTGTTATATATATTTTCACACATGCACACGCACACACACACAGACTGAGAAATGCATGGCCAAAAGTAAGGATAAAAAGCAGATGAATGTGAGGTATCCAGAGTAGGCTTTGCAAGGCACTATTCCTTTGGTTGTCTTCCATTCCTCCACGGAGGTCATCTCAAAAACAGATGACTCTGAGGTAATGTGGCTTGGGGAAAGTGATATTCCACAGACCTTTTAGCAGGAGTTCTGGAGCTGCGAATCTGCACCATGAAATCTGTGGGCTTCTCATATTAAAAGGGAAAAAAGGTAACACAATACCACTCACCAAATGATGTAAAACGAACATTCTTGTTTTCTCTGGCTTCTCACAGCCTGCCAAAAAAAAAAAAAAGTTTCTTTATTTGTAATGCAAATACAAGAAAACAGAGAGTATTTTTGAGTCCCTTTTGAAATTTCCTTTTGAAATCAGCATTTGCTTGAAGAGATTTATTAAATTCTTAGAAACTGCCAAGCAGCTTTTTCTCATATGATAGAATTTGCCTCAATAAAGATTCTTAAATACTTGGGCTTTTAAGAATAATCTGTGAAAAAAAAAAAAAAAAGAATATACTTTCTGGCATCAGCATTGAAGTTCGTGTCACATGAGAGTACTTTCCGAGAATATTAACATTATAATATCATCCTGAAATTATTCATTAATAAAAAGTCATTCTTCAGATACCTACAGTAATTAATTATTAAACACTACAATAAGCTATTCCAATCTTATTTAAACAAGCACTGAAAATGAAAATACCTAATGTTAACTTATTCTGGGAAGAGTTCCCCAGGATGTCAGAGAATGTTCAACTTCTTTAGAATTACATTTTAAAAAGGATTTTGGAGTCAGACAAAATTGGTTTATACCCTTGTCCTATGACTTTTTGGTTTATGTGACCTTGGACAAGTCACTTAATTTTCCTGAACCCTAGATTTCTAATATGTAAAATGAGTCTGATGATAGTTCATATCCAGCAGATTGGCAAGATAATTAAATGAGATAATAAGAGACTTTGAAGGGGAAGGAAGAGGTGGGGAATCTATGATTGCTTCCTTTGGCCTTTTCATTTATGTTCATTCTGGGTCACATATTGCATTTCCTACTAGGCATTGCCTGAATACAGAATTGGTTTTATGAAAATCACTGTGAGAATGTATGAAAAATACTTAATACAGTGTTTGGCACATATAAGGGCATCAGTAGCAGTAGACTTGCTCATTCACAACCAACTCACCCACTCATTCATCCATCCATTTAATCATTTATTTAAGCAAATATTTATTGAAAACGTCATCTATGCCAGGGTCTCTTCTAGCAGCTATAAATCAGATAGACAACGATTTTGTCCTCATCAAGTTCATATTCTAGTTGTGGAAGAGAGACAATAAAGAGAAAAACATAAAAAATTCTGTAAGTTGTCCAATGCCAGAAAGCAAATACTCTTGGCAATTGGCTAGAGGGTGATGCAGGTCGAGGCCAGGCTTGCTCTTTGGCAGTTATGCAGTGTGGTTAGGGAATTCTTCCCTGAGAATTTGATATCTGAGTAAACACCAGAGCAAGAGGAAGTTAGGCCTGTGAAGATATCGAAGAATGGTGTCCAGGTACTTGAAAATCCATTTGGAAATCCAGAATTTGGGGAAGATGTTTATGAACTAAAGCTGTGGCAAATTCTGCCCATTTCTCCTTTAGGGACTGGGACCCCAGGCCTGACTTCAAAGACTTCAGATGCTGGTGTTGTCTGTGTGCTCACCACTCCCTAAGGACCTGCAAATTGCTAGCTCCTGGCTCAGCTCTTGCACCAGCAGCAGGCTCTATGCAGCAACCACTTTCTGAGCCTTGGGCATGCATCCCTGAGCTTTGGGAGGTATGTAGACAGGGCCCTTGAAGTAACATGAAATGATGCTGTGAGCATCCTGCTTTTTAAAAAATATTCTGTCTGGGCGTGTCAGCTCCCTTCTATAATCCCAGCACTTTCGGAGGCTGAGGCAGGGGATCCTGTGAGCCCAGGAGTTTCAGACCAGCCTAGGCAACACGGTGAGAACTCATCTCTATAAAAAATTTAAAAATTCGCTGAGCATGGTGGCATGCACCTGAGATCCTAGCTATTAGGGAGGTTGAGGCTACAGTGAGCTATAATCATGCCACTGCACTTCAGCCTGGGTGACAGAGAGAGACCCTGTCTCTGAAAAAATAACCTACAATTCTTCCCAGCCACACAGGACATTGGGGCTTTGTTGTGCTGGAGACAACACTAAGGGGACAGATGAAAATCAGTGAATGAGCAGACAACCTTGACAAAACCAAGGGCTAAAGCAGAATGGAAGGATTCATGCAGCAGGTCAGAAAAGGAAAAAATAAGCAATAGTAGAGGTCCAAAGGTCGGGTGAAGGGAGGTTAAGGGCTGGATGAATTCTCTGAGACACATTAGCAGCCACACAGCCTCTAAATAGGGTGTCTGCTGCCTTGCTCTTGGGTCCGAAAGTTGCTGGTTCAGTCACTGAATGGAGCTGTTTGTGAGGGAAGCCTTGGGTCTCTAGCAAGGCAGACTCTGAATCATCACAGGAAAGTGAAGAATGTGGTGGGATTGTTTAGTTGTTGGGTGTGTGAGGGCTCTGGCAGATGGTCCAAGGAAATCAGAGAATATTAGCTCAATGTGTATGATTTACTCCAGATTTTCTTAGGCATGTGCGAGACACATTTTGGGGCACTCTATAGTAGCAAACCCCATAATTTCAGATACCTCAGAGGCCGTGTGGTCTAACCAGTGCTTGGAATCCCTCTCTAGAAGGATACTGGATGATGTTCCACTACTTCATTTTAATGTAAACTGTGGAAGTATTACCTGACCCCTCAGAAATGACTTCTTCTTCTGTAAGCTGTGAATAATCCCACTCTGATAATGTGTATGTAGGTGCCTTATAAACCAGCAAATGCTGTACAAATACAAGACTTTGTTGCAGTGAAAAGAAGAGCAAAAGACATCATGGAAATAGTGGATGGTTGTAGATGGTACAGCATGAATGTGGCTACCAGGGCATGAAACCCTTCCAGGGTAGAGTCTCACTGATGGCAGGACCTTGATGAGGCTGAGTCTTCCATATTCAGAAGTTTAAAGTCTTCAGATTTGGAGATGCTCAGATTGATTTTTGTCAGTTAGTTCAGAATGATCAATTCCTAGGGGACTGACCCATGATACTCAAACTCAAAACAGACTGATGTACACCAGATCACTAATGTTTTATTCAAATGCTTTCCAGTATCAACATTCTAAGGTGGTTTTTTTTTTTTTTTTTTGATTTGGTGATAATCTTCATTCTGTGATTAAATAGATTTTACCTGTAGTTTGGGTTTGGATTAAAGCATGTAACTCAACTTGTTTTTAGGTTTGGAACTAAAGCCAACTCTTTTTGATTGTGGAGCAAAAAGACAAACATAGATTAAATAACTGTCACACATTACATAAGGTTTCAGGGGAGTGGAGTAGAGAACAGAGTGGGGACCTCCCGAGTGCTTGGTTTTACCACTTCTTGGAGAGATCTGGTGTAAGAAACTAATTTTAGACCTCTTTTTACTAGTCATTGTTCTCCCATTAAGTAGCTTCAAAAAATGCCCTTACACAGCCTTGTTTCAGACTTTTATAAGGTGTTGCTACATTTTTTCAGAATACAATTGGAGGAATAAATGTGGCTTGCCTGTAATATTACAGGCAAGAGTCTAATACTAATACCAATATTAGATTGTTAGCATACCAATTTGTATAAACTCCCCCATCTGCCCTGGTTGCCATTTGGATGCCTCCCTGCCCACCACACTCACATTTCTCCATGGATCAGGAGGGAAAAATAAAATCTAAAATATTTACCAATTACCTCTTTAGTATAGAAAATGTGCATAGGATTCCTCAGAGGAAAAGAAATGAACTACTAAAATGTTAAAAACATGAAACTAGACTTTCCTTAGTTTGCCCTGGGAAACACAAGGGACTCTTTCGTGAGCTAATTTAATAATAAGCTAGCAGTCTGCGTCTATGTGTATATTCAGAGACTCAATACACTTTCAGAGGAAGGCTCCCGCTGAATTGGTTTTTGATAAGACAGTTTAAGGGAATATTGGGGGCTAGGTGAGTGACCGTCACAGATCTGTTCAAATCAAGAAGGTTATTCCCATTGATATTTGAAGGATCAGGTTGGAAATTTCAGTCCACCTTACAGCTGATTTGATGACCAGCCAATGCTATTTTCTTCCACATTGTTGTATAGTACCAGTAGTCTATAATAGTCTACAAAACACTCTGACATTAAAAATAAAAACCTTATTAATTCTTTGAAGAGTCTGGGAAGTAAAAATGATCATTACTCTCCATCCACAGATGGGGAAATTCAGAGGTCCAGCAATTTTCCCAATGTTACCTGGCAGGTCAAAGATCCAGATCATCTGACTATGGACTTTGTATATATATATTTTGAGACAAATTCTTGCTCTGTGGCCCATGCTGGAGCACAGTGGTATGATTTCAGCTCACTGTAACCTCTGTCTCCCAGGTTTCAAGTGATTCTTCTGCCTCAGTCTCCCAAGTAACTAGGATTAGAGGTGCATACCACCATGCCCGGCTGAGTTTTGTATTTTAGTAGAGACAGGGTTTCACCATGTTGACAGGGCTGGTCCAAAACTGACCTCAAATGATCCATGCACCTTGGTCTCCCAAAGTGCTGGATTACAGAGTCGCGTTCTGTACCCCAGACTAGAGTGCAGTGGCTAGATCTCAGCTCACTTCAACCTCTGTCTCCTGGGTTCAAGTGATTCTCCTGCCTCACCCTCCCAATTAGCCAGGATTACAGGCACCTGCCACCGACTAATGTTTCGTATTTTTTAGTAGAGATGGAGTTTCTCCATGTTGGCCAGGCTGGTCTTGAACCCCTGACCTCAGGTGGTCCACCTGCCTCAGCCTCCCAAAGTGTTGGGGTTTCAGGTGTGAGCCACTGTGCCTGGACCACTTTGTATTCTTAATAAAATTTTATCTATTAGGGGCCAGATGAAAACACTCCTTTTAGGTCAATTTACTTAAAGGAAATCTAATCCAAATTCACAGAAAATATAATATTCACTTTACAGAACAATTCACAACAAAGTTCTTTAAACTGTTAGGATCTCCAGTGCACTTAAAATGTGGTCTAATTTGCAAGTCACTATTCATATCACTTGAGGAACACAACTCCAGCATGAAGATTCCTTTGCACAGCAGTGCTGAAGGTGAGGGAAGGGAGCCATTCTTCTTTGCAATGGCAAACCACTGGTAGATCTCAAAATCACCTTTGGGTGGCGCCATTTGACCAATCGCCTCGTGAGGGTGTGGTCTATATTCAAGACAAAAAATATTTAATTATCCAAATGCTCAGAACTTAAATACTCCAGGGAGTTGTTTATCTCGTTTCAGGAATGATGGGAAACTTCAGTAGGGATTTCAGCCTTTTTATTGTCATCGTTGCTAAAGCTACCTTTTGAGTGCTGATGAAAGAATTTCAATTGCTCAAGTTGGATCAGATCAGAGAAGACGTTTAAGAAATCAGGCAAAATCATTCTACCAACAGGATTAGTCCAGAGGCTGATGACTAAAGAAAACAGAGGAACTAAAAGGAAAGACCAAAAGAACTTTCATTAGAGTAAGCCCGTCTTATTAAAAGCTCAACCCTGTGGTCTCGCTGACACCGTCACATCACTGAAACCGGCTGCTGGTGGGGTGTGATTAAAGCTATGTCAATACAATAGCAAAATACTAGGTTGAAAAGTGGAAGATTCAATTAATAAACTGTTTTGATTTTCTCCTAAAAGATGCTGAACAACTGGTTTTGTGACATTTTCCTCATTAAACCAAGCCAACCAGTTGGTCTGGTATCTCAGGGATATGGGCTATGAAGTCTCTTTGAAGGTTGCTTCTCTTTGCTTTTAAGTGTTCATTTGTAGATTTCCTTTCTTTCTTTTATCTGGGATTCTATAACAATGCCTAGGACTTTTGAAACCGCCATCCAAAGGTTTCTATGGGTTTCAGGGCAGCTTAATTGAATGTACCCCAAGTATTTTGAGTTAACTAACTTTATTCAGTGATTATCACAGATTCTTCATTTCCCAATGTTTGCTTAAACTGATCTCATCTGTGCATTCAAGGATCAATGTGGGTGGGAAATCTAATTACATCAATATTTTATTTTCAGAAAAATAGCAAGCAGGAGGGTCCACGGAGACCCATTACATTTTCAGAGTTCAGCACGACTGAGTGCTATTAAATAAATCATTGGCATATGATCAACTGCCATTTATTTTAGTGTGAAATGATCTATTATAGTAGATAGAAACCATTCAATACCATTGACAAACAGATAGTTCATAGCCTTAAATTAGTTAGCCTATTTTTGTAATGAATAGAGACTTAATTTGAGTTTTCTCATCCTGGGAACATGAAACAAAATTATATCATACAGTGAGTAACGGTTTGAAAAATTTTAATTTAGTTTGACATGGTGGGTTCTTCTAATTATTGCTGACTCTTCACACAGCAGAGACAGTGACCCTAAGCCCAGGGGCAAAACAGCTGCTTTTCACCTGCAGACTCATTATCGAACTAATTATCCTTCAAATAATTTTATAATATTCATGCTGAACCCAATTCTGAACCTATAAATATAGGTTTAAGTCGTTATAGTATGTGCTCCTGCTCATTCCTCTACCCCAACCCCACACCGCATGGTAGAGAAATTGCATGTTCCAACTACTCAGAGGGAAATTTTTTGTTTTCTATCTTGGATAAGAATTAGAGATCTGCACTTGTGTTTCCAAGCCCAGAGCAGCTCGGCGTTGCCTTTGGCCGAAAGACTGTAGATTAAAATCTTGAATCAGTTGTCAACATTTGGAAATAGGAAATGCTGCATAAGAATCCGGATTTCTGACTTTGCTTGGAAATCGGACTACCTGGCAGCGCGGAAACGCATTTCCCAGGAGATAATTAACTAGAGCTAAGTGACAAGTGTCTTTCAGAAGGAACATGCACTTGCCCATTTCTGGAGCCAACATGGAAGCTCAGTGTCAGTTACTGATCATTATTTTACACATTTCTCCATTCATTTTATTTCCTGCTTGCTTCTAAGATTGTTTAAGAATTTCATGGGCTCTAGGCGTTCTTACTTTAAAGGGTCCTGTTCCACATCATATGAAATATATTTAATCTACATCCCACATTAAATATGGAATTTCTTTTTTGGTCATAAATGGTTTAGTAAGGATTGTATAATTTTATTTTTGAAAATAATTTCCATTTTTCATTTTTATTTTTTATGTTACAGGATACATATGTTATATATACACAAATATATATATTTTTCCATTTTCAGGAGATTATCATAGGCCATGAAACAGCCCAGGCTGGGCACGGTGGCATGTGCTTGTAAGCCCAGCTACTTGGGATGTTGAGATAGGAAAACTGCTTGAGCTCAGGAGTTAGAATTCAGCCTGGGCAATATAGTGAGACCCTGTCTCAAAAAAAAAAAAAAAAAAAAAAGGCCCAAGTTACTGTGGCTGTAATGCTGTAATACTTAAGGAGTCAAATGGTCCCCTGGATCCCCACAGGCATTTGAAGTTCTGACCCCTGGCTAGGTTCAAATAGGCATTTTAGAGAGCTTATAGGAGACTGGGCAGTGTCCCAAGGAATAAAGAAGGCAGAAGTCCACTGACCAGGGGGTGGAAAGAAGGGTGTGACTTCCCTGATCTTTTTGAGGTTTTGAGATTTGATGACAGCTGGGTCTTGCTTGTCTTGCACTGTGCTTCCTAGCTTGGAGTGGTCCAGGGCTGTGGGGTGGTGAAGGGATGGCTTTGGGTATTAGAGATTTTTTAAGACCTTGTTGTTTCTAGGTATGTTCACTTTTTTTGGTCTGTTTGTTTGAGATGGAGTCTTGTTCTATCACCCAGGCTGGAGTGCAGTTGTGCAAACTTGGCTCACTGCAACCTCTGCCTCCCAGGTTGAAGTGATTCTTGTGCCTCAGCTTCCTGAGCAGTTGGGATTACAGGTACATGCCACCATGTTTGGTTTATTTTTGTGGTTTTAGTAGAGATGGGGTTTCACCATGTTGGCCAGGCTGGTCTTGAATTCCTGACCTTAGGTGATCCTTCCTCCTCGGCTTCCCAAGTGCTGGGATTAAAGCCGTGAGCCGCCGTGCCCAGCCTACATTCACTTTTTGAAAGCATCATTTACATGTACAGTCACACACTGCATAATAATGTTTCAGTCAATCACTGTGGATCTGTAAGATTACGTAATAATACAGTACTTTTACTGTGCTTTTTCTATATTTACATATGTTTAGATACACAAATACTTGCCATTGTCTTACAATTGTCTACAGCAAGCTTGTCCAATCCATGGTCCACAGGCCACATGTGGCCCAGAACGGCTTTGAATGTGGCCCAACACAAATTTGTAAATGTTCTTAAAATATTATGAGACTTTTTGTGTGTGTGATTTTTTTTTCCAGCTCATTGCCTATCATTAGTGTTAGTATATTTTATGTGTGACCCAAGACAATTCTTCCAGTGTGGCCCAGGGAAGCCAAACGATTGGACACCCCTGGTCTACAGTATTCAGAAGAGTGACATGCTGTGCAGGTAGCCTAGCTGCCATGGCCTGTACCCTAGAACGCAGGCATGCCATTAGTACACTCTATGACAGTCACATGATGATGAAATTGCCTAATGATGCTTTTCTCAGAATGTATTTCTGAATGTATTTCTGTCATTAAGCAACACATGACTATGATTTAATTTATTTTTAGTTGCAGTTGACTAGTTTACTAAATTTTACAGTGTAGACTTTTAATTGAACCATACATTAATTTTAGATTTTATAGCTTTCATATATATATATATATACACACACGTATATATATATATATGTATGTGTGTGTG
Source organism: Plecturocebus donacophilus (assembly GCA_004027715.1). Taxonomy (NCBI): domain Eukaryota; kingdom Metazoa; phylum Chordata; class Mammalia; order Primates; family Pitheciidae; genus Plecturocebus; species Plecturocebus donacophilus. The sequence continues at coordinate 76,026 of PVKP010002481.1, read as the reverse complement.
TGTGTGTGTGTGTGTTTTGAGGCCAATGCATTTCTTTCTTCAGTGCCCCAACTCTGATTTGTCCTCAGCACTGCCTTGGGCATGAGACCTGTTCCTTTGCTGACTTACAGGTGCAGCACCTCCTCTGTAAACAAGTTCATGGTATCTCAGAGGTCTGTAAGGTGTCTGTGCAGACGGATGATGCTTCACTCTGAGTTTTTGTGGCTTAGATTCTCCTCCCAGGGTTTAGCAGATGATGCGTATGCGTAGGGAGAACTGCTTTATAATATGGCTCTTTTGAAAGATTCTTGAGACCCAAGTCCCTAATGATATTGTAGGCCCCTTGATGGGACAAAGGGGAAACTCAATGCAACCCAAGGCAAACAACTTCCCGATATATGATATTCCTTCCATCACCGTTTATCCCAGCCTTGCACAGCACCATCACAGGTGGAACCACCTGGGAGCTGTTATAAAAGCAGATTCCTGGCTCTGCTCCATTCTTACTGAAGCCTTAAGCCAGGACGTATTTCAGGATGCCTTTTAACTTGATGGTAAACAACATCAACAACAAAATAAAAAAGCCCTTTATTTTCTCTAATCTCTAATTGAAATATTAGCAATTATGATAATAGGCAACAAGCTGCAGTGGTATTAGCAATGCCTATGACTTGTCAGCCATGGAAATCACAGATAGTTTCACATCACATTACGGTGTTTGTGGGTGTCTTGACATGTCTTCACTGCTCTTCATTACCTCAAAGTCAATGATAGTTATTGGACTAACTAGATCTTACTATTTAATATAATAATAAAGAAGCTTGTATATTATATCACCTGTTTCTTTAATATTTGGATAACTGCATTCCAATATTGGTTTTCTTTAGTAGTCTCTGTGTTTTATTTCAGATGTTTAAGAATATTATTCTGAGAAGGTGCCCACAGACTTTCTGAGACTGTCCCCAGGATTGATGCCACTGTAAGGTCAGGAAGCCTGGACTGGAGCTGAGACTGTCTGATCAGCAGATTCACTTTCTGTGATCAGGAGAAATAAATGCCAGGCTAGGGGTTGGAGCTGGTTAGAACAAAAGCCCCTGTGTGAGAAAGTGGCAAGCATTTAAAGAATAGAAAGGAGCTGATGAGTTTCGAGTGTAGAGTATGGAAAAAGTGAATGTAGATGAGTCAGTGAGTATTCAGGGGCTACAGCAGGACTGTGAATTGTACTCTGTGTGACTAAAGGCAGTTGGAGGGTTTCGGCAGGGAAGAGATATGATTGTGGCTTAGAGTAGACAGTGGAGTAGAAAGTAAATTTAAGGGAAGGTGTTTTCTTTTTCTTTTCTTTTTTTTTCTTTTTGAGACAGAGTCTCACCCTGTCATCCAGGCTGGAGTACAGTGGTGTGATCTCGGCTCACTGCAACCTCTGCCTCCTGGATTCAAGTGATTTTCCTGCCTCAGCCTGCGGAGTAGCTGGGATTACAGGCACCTGCCACTGCACCTGGCTAATTTTTATATTTTTAGTGGAGATGGAGTTTGGCCATGTTGGCCAGGCTGGTCTCGAACTCCTCGCCTCAGGTGATCAGCCTGCTTCGGCCACCTCCCAGAGTGCTGGGATTACAGGCTTGAGCCACCATGCCTGACCTAGGGAAAGGTGTTTTTAAGTACTAAAACCTCCCAAAAATCTAGTATAAATGGAAATGCAAAAGATAACAATGATGTTAGAATACAGTATCAAAATATATTTTTAAATTGTTACATAATAATATATAAAAAATATATAAAATACACACACACACACATATAAAACAATTACTATGGTGTAGCAAGAATTGACAAAGATTCTCTGCTTGGCCAAACTTTAGTCAGCTTCTGAATCTTCTCCTAGGCCCATCTGTGTACTTCTTGTAAAATCCAGTTTTAAGAAAAAGCCCTGCTAAGTCAGTCTAGCAAGACCCCCCTTCACCTTTGATATCTGATCATCCTTAATATCTGATCAGGTTCCTCATCCTCCACCATCTCTGACGTAAAATGCTTAATCATCCTGGCCTGTCTTCAGCAAGAATCCTGTTAGGTTGGTTTAGTCAGAATCTCTCTTAACCCTGATTTTCCTCTTAGTAATTTTCCATCCACTGACTTCCATACTACTTCTTGGTTATAAATTTCCACTTGCCAAGGCCATATTCAGAGTTGAGCCCAGTCTTTCTCTCCCACTGCAAGACCCATTTAAGTGGTCCTTATATCTATCTTACTGGTTCTGAATAGAGTCTTACTTACTGGGCTTCAACAATATTATTAAAATTTTTTTCCCTTCAATGGAATAGAAGCAGAAAATAGAAGAACAGAGGTGGAAGACTTACTTCAAAACTTCCTGCAAAACTACAGTAGTCAAGACTGTGTGATACTGGCATCAAGATAGATATATAGATCAATGAATAGAATTTATGGTCTAGGAATAAACTCTCATTTATCATCAACTGATTTTCAACAATCGTGGCAAAACAATCCAATAGGGAAGAAATAATCATCTCAGCAAATGGGTAACTGGATGTCTACATATAAGAGAATAAAGTTGGACCATTTTCTGATACCACACACAAACATTAACTCAAAATGGATCACTGACTTAAATAAAAGAGCTAAGACTATAAAACTCTTAGTATGAAGAATAGGAGTAAGTTTTAATAATCTTGGGTTTGGCAATTATTTCTTAGATATGACACAAAAAGGGCAAGGTAAAAAAATGGATAAATAAGACTATCAAAATTAAAAACTTTTGTATTCAAAATGTCACTGTCAAGAAAGTAAAAAGGCAACCTGAAGAATGGGAGAAAATAACTTTTTTTTTTTTTGAGATGGAATTTTGCTCTTTTTGCTCAGGCTGGAGTGCGATGGTGGGATCTCAACTCACTGCATCCATCGCCTCCTGGGTTCAGGTGATTCTGCCGCACTCTCCCGAGTAGCTGGAATTATAGTCACCCACCACCATGCCCAGCTAATTTTGTGTTTTTAGTAGAGACAGGGTTTCCCCATATTGGCCAGGCTGGACTTGAACTCTTGACCTCAGGTGATCCACCCGCCTTGGCCTCCCAAAGTGTTGGGGTTACAGATGTGAGCCATTTCGCCCAGCCAAGAAAATATTTTCAAATTATATATCTATTAGGAAATGAGCATCTAGAATATAGAAAAAGTCTTACAACTCAATGTCAAAAATACAGACAATCCAGTTATAAAATGGTCAAGGGATTTGAACAGATATTTCTCCAAAGAAGCTATGCAAATGACCAATAAGAACATGAAAAGATGGTCCACATCGTTAAACTTAGAAAAATGCAACCTAAAATCATGATGCAATACTACTTTATACCCACTAGGATGGCTATAATCAAAACACAGATAATAACAAGTATCAGTGAGAATGTGGAGAAATTAGAACTGTCCCTCATACATTGCTGATTGGGAGTGTAAAATGGTGCAGCCACTTTGCAAAAAGAGTTTATAAGTTCTTCACAATGTTAAGCATAGATTTGCCATATGACCTAGGAGTTCTGCTCTGGGTATCTACCCAAGGTAAATGAAAACATATGTCTACACAAAAATTTGTATTACAGTGATGTTCATAGCAGGGTTATTCACAATGGCTCCAAAGTGGAAACAACCTAAATGCCCATTAACTTTTAAATAGATAAACAAGATGGGCACATCCATACAACAGAATAACATTGGACAATGAGAAGGAATAAAGTACTGATGCATGCTACAAGTCGGATGAACCTCAAAAATAATATACTGTCAAAGAGTCCAGCCACAAAAGGCCATGTAGTGTATGATTCTATATGCAGGCAAAGATAGGAAGTAGATGAGTGGTTATCCTGGACTTGTCCTTCGGGGAGGTACTTATGGAGATGGAGAAAATGAATGGATTCTGCCCGCTATGTTATTATGTTTAGGTAGTAAAGGTGCTAAGACTTGCTGGTAGAGGGGATGGGCATATGTGTGAAAGAGAAGACTCAGAAATGAAGCAAGTCTGGTTCTCTTCACAGGCCTCTCCTGCTCTGCACATTCACCATGCTGCAGTTGGGTGGCCAATGAATTCATCCAGCTGTGTTTCCTGGGCTCTAGCTAGTTGGCTCTGGCGTGGGGAACTTAAGAGATCAAACTACAGTTACATGCATGGTGCTTGATGTAGTATTTATCTTGCTAGAAACAAAGGGAGGTGTCCAGCATTCAGTAAGAGTGATGTCTGAATTTTCTCTTCAATTCTGGAAAAGTTGGCTATTTGCAGGGCTCTTGAAGAGTAATAACCACTTTAGTTCCAAATGTTCGTATATAGGTCAAAATCATCTTTCTTCCTTATAAGCATTTCCTCTGAGCGTTGAGGGTCTGCTTTCAAGTTTAAAGCAGCTTTTTAGTGGTATCATCTCTTTTAAAACAGGATCAGAAGGTAAATGTTCTAGAGAGACTAAAATCACCTGGGTAACCATTATAAAAGACACACGCACATTTAAAGACCACAGTGCTACTGAGATATGAAACTTTCAGTGTAAATTCAGCCCAGGCTGAGAACATTTATTTTTTTTCCCTTGGCTTTTCTGATGAGAAATAAGAACAGATATTTGGAGAGGAGGAAATTTCATATCCAAAGGGATTTTTTCATCAGAATCCAACTTGAGCATGATTACCAAGAGACTTGTGAAATGCACAGCCACTCTGAAAGAAGATGCTGGCCTTTCTAAAAGTGACAAATTGCCATCCAGAATTCTGGTTTTATTTCAGAAAACTTATGGACACTATGCATAGCTAAGGGAGCTAGGGACAGAACAAGCTACAGTTTATACAAGAGAAAGTAAAGCTGCCTGGGCTACTGAAGGTTTTTTTTTTTTTTTTCTTTCAAGATTGACAGCCATTGACAAAGCATGAGAATAAAATTCCTTTGAAGACGGACTGTTACCTGAACAGGATGCACTATTTAAATCAGTGACCTTAACCTCTTCAGACTCATATAAGGATAGGGTAGAAAGGAGGATAAGCACAGTCTCCCCTGTATACCAGGATTCCCAGTCACTTAATCAGCTAAAGGTTGTGTAGCTTAATGCTTATGAGCACTAGCTTTTTGTCCAGACTTCCTAAGTTCAGATCCCATATTCTTTGCTTATTGTACATATATCATAAGGCAAATTACATAACTATTTTGTGCTACAGCTTGCATATTTTACAATGCAGGTGATTAGTACCTAACTCATACGGTTTTTTGAGAATCAAATGAACTTATTTTTAAAAAATACTTAGAACAGTGCCTTGGCACATACATGTGCTCAATAAATATTAGCTAGTATCATTTACTGAGTGGCCATTATGTGCCAGGGAAGGTACTAGATGCTGAGGATACAGTTGTAATCAAGATAGGAATGATCCTTATACTTACAGAGCTTATGGTATGTTGGAGTCTTATTCACATGGTTAGCCGCATGACACGTGGGGTCCAGAGATAAGAGATTCTGTTCTAGAACGGTCCCAACCTCCACTTCCCTGTGGTGATAGGGAATTTATTCATGACAAAGATGTGGAATATGAATGCAGACACATGAAAGTCAAAAAGTGATTCTTAGATATGGACAGAATTGTGGTTGCCCAAATGAATCACTGTTAGTGATGGAAGTCATCTGGGGCGGAAATAAGCCTGTAAATCACTGGCTCACACCTGAGGAGGTGCTGAGTGTGCTAACATCTTTGTTCCTGACTTGGTAGAGACTGTCTGAGGAAAGGGAAGAAGTGAGTTGACAAGCAGGTTTTCCAGAGGGAATTACAGCTGTGATGGCATTGGTTTATCTACCTCCTCTTGGTTTCATAGTTTTTCTCTTTTAACTATTGTTGGGATGCATTAGTATTTTGTTATGAGAGTGGATTGGTATTAGCAAGAGGGAGGTTTAATGATGTGGAGAACCAGGAAGGCCTAACTCTGCTCCTCTGAAGGGCTGAGTTACTATGAATGGTGAAGAATCCATTACTGCACTTGTGATACAAAGTCTGTAGTGATAGTTTCTATGATATTGCTGAACAGCCTTCTGCTGGAGGGACTTAAAGGCCACTCAGTAGAAAAAGTAATTATTTTTTGTTGTTCTCTAGACTCCATGTATATTCTTCATCAAATACTGGTATGATTACTTTCTTTGGGATAATATTCCATATTTTCATGCTTCTGTTATGCATGGGGGAAGAATGGAAAGATTGCAGAATCTTAGAATTCTAATTTTCATTGAGATTCTACAGGGTACAACCTGCTATCTTCTGCCAGTCCTCATCATTGAGTCAATTACCTATGATCATTCTCATCTCTTTAAGAAACTAGAGTCTGCCTTGAGAGTAGTAATAAGAACAAACAAAGAAAGCCTCTAAAATAAGCCCATGCCTGGGATGGGATATGCATTCATTCTGAAATAGCTCAATGTATGTGTATATGGGAATCTCCACATTCTTTAGCTACTTAATAGTCAACTTGCAGGGACCTCAGTTTATCTGATTACATAATAGAAAGAGGAAAATTATCTTATTAAGTTCATCAGTGAGGAAACTGTAAGGTTTAATTCTTACTCACTAAATGATCCTAGATTATAACACTTTCTGAGACTCAGTGTCCTCATCTGAAAAAAAAACCCCTAACTCATGACGTTTGTGAGACTCATGAGATGTGTTTAAAATTAGGCAGTAAATTTTGAAGGACCACACAAATGTAGAGGATGATTATGGTATATCCCTCACAAGTGCATATTTCTCTTGCTCTCAGCATGGTGAGTTGCTGGCCCCAGGGGCCAGAGAGTGGTACGTTAAATTGAATTATTAGTATGATCTGGCTCTGGTAATTTTTTTTTTGTTCCTTTCTCTATCTTGTCTCTCATAGAGCTACCATTTACTACCATGTGGCCCAGGTGATACATCTAAATTACAAATTGTAAATGTGACCATGCTATTTTACTGATTTAAAAAGTCAGGAAACAACAGATGCTGGAGAGGATGTGGAGGAGAAATAGGAATGCTTTTACATTGTTGGTAGGAGGGTAAATTAGTTCAACCATTGTGGAAGACAGTGTGGCGATTCCTTGAGGATCTAGAATCAGAAATACCATTTGACCCAGCAATCCCATTACTGGATACATACCCAAAGGATTATAAATCGTTCTACTATAAAGACACATGCACATGTATGTTTATTGCAGTACTGTTCACAATAGCAAAGACTTGGAACTGACCCAAATGCCCATCAATGATAGACTGGATAAAGAAAATGTGGCACATATACACCATGGAATACTATGCAGGTATAAAAAAGGAGGAGTTCATGTCCTTTGCAAGGATATGGATGAAGCTGGAAGCCATCATTCTCAGCAAACTAACTCAGGAACAGAAAACCAAACACCACATGTTCTCACTCATAAGTGGGAGTTGAACAATGAGAACACATGGACACAGGGAGGAGATCATCACACACCAGAGCCTATCAGGAGGTTGGGGGCTAGGGGAGGGATAGCAGAAGGATGGGAGACTAGAGGAGAGATAGCATTAGGAGAAATACCTAATATATATGACGTGGTGATGAATGCAGCAAACCTCCTGCTCCCTGGTCTCTTCCTGCTCCTGGTGCCCTCTTTGGAGAGCAGCAAAGATGTGGTAGAGTCCGGGTACTGTTGCAACCTGGCTGGGTGTGCATGTGCTCAGGGTGGTACTGACACACTAGCCCCCTGATGCCCTGACCTCTTCCAGACTTTGAGCACCGACAAGCATAGGAGGGAGCCCAAACAGGGGTTGAGAGTGGCTCAGGGTATGCCTGTAGTGCCCCTCAGCATGAACAGCCTATGTGCCATGGATAGCATGTTGATGGTAGGAGGCAGAGAGTTTCCAGGGTAGAAACGGGTGAGTCACTGGTGAAACCCCACCATAATCCTGGGGACTGGGCTGCCAGTTCTGGGTGGAGTCTGTGGGTGGAAGGGAAAATTTAGGTGCTATTTTTGGGCCCTCCTGTGGACCAATCAGCATGTACTTCCTCCCTTCTGAGTCCATAAAACCCCTATGCTAGCACCTGGAGCTGACCACCCTGCAACAGCCAGAGTGCCTGGCTGTGCACAGTGGTTGGACCCTGTGCTCGCTCACACACCCCGTGCTACTCTATGCCTGGCTTGCCCTTGGCAGGTGTGGGATCTGGGCCGGTAGCAGGAGCCAAACAGCCTGCTGGGCTGAGTGGGCAGAACAAGTCCAGTGGGCCTGAGCAAAACTCAGGCAAAGGTACCACCTGCCACAGAGGTTTTGAGCTGGAAAATTGATACCCCCAAGGATTTTGTGACAGTATTTCTGCTTAAAAGATTGATTTGTATGGCATTACATTATCTGGACAATTGCCTTAAATGTGAATTTCAACTTGTCTGTATAGACATAACCTACATCATACTACAAGAGAGAAAATATTTTATAAGAAAAAAATGTTACACAGACCTTACATTCCATGAATAGTTCCACCTACACAAATGTAGTATATTATTCTGGTGATTCTAATGTGGATTGGCACAAGTTTTTGAACACTATGGCTAGCTTAGGTGCCTTTTAAAAATAAAAAATAATTTCTTTTTAAAGCATTGGGCTATCCATCTATTTTTGTCCAATCTTGGCTATACAAATTCCACAATAATTGTTTTGAAACATTGAAAAATTTTCAAATTATTGAATCATGAACAATACATGTCTGTATTCAGAACTGCTGCTTATATTTTTAAAGTTTAGGGAAAAGAAAGTGTAAAAGTAATAGAATCTTGCTTACATTGGTGATTATTTAATCATAGGGATGCTGAGCACATAAAATATCTCTTATTGTTAAAATCCCTATTTGACATTTAAAAATACATGGATTCAAGAGTGCTTTATTTTTTCAGCATACCACTTATCACAACTTAATATTTTTAATCATTAATTTTTTAAGATATTTATTGCTAATATGGTTTGGCTCTGTGTCCCCACCCAAATCTCTTGTTGAATCGTAATTCCCAATGTTGGGGGCAGGGACCTGGTGGGAGGCGATTGGATCATGAGGGCCGATTTCCCTCTTGCTGTTCTCATGATAGTGAGTGAGTTCTCACAAAACCTGATGGTTTAAAAGTGTGGAGGACTCCTCTGTTCACTCTGTCTCTTGCTGCCACTTGAAGATGTGCTTGCTTCTCCTTTATCCTTCTGCCATCACTATAAGTTTCCTGAGGCTTCCCTGCAATACTTCCTGTAAAGCCTGTGGGACTGTGAGTGGATTAAACCACTTTTCTTCATAAATCAGGTAGTTCTTTATAGCAATGTGAGAACGGACCCGTACAATTGCCATTCTGCTCTGCTGTGGGGGGAGGGGTTCTTCTGTCTTGTTTTCTGCTCTGTCCCTGGTGCTTAGAACAGTCACCGGTACACAGAGGTGGCTTCATAAATATTTGTTGTCTGACTCACTGCTCTCCTTTTTGCATTACTTCTGAATGAAATATGAGAAAGATAAAGAAGTGACTGACCTTCCTGGCAAACACTTCTCTGGGAAGATGTTATCTAGGCCTTCTTCCACTCCACCCAGCTGGGCCAAGCTCTGAATACCCACTTATGTGCGTAGGCACTAAAAGAAGAGGGAGCCTGTTAATTGCAAACTGTTTTTCAGTGTTGCTGAAAGGTCACCACTATCAATTATGACATATATTTGAAGAGAAGGAAGTCTTGTCTATATGGCAATATATTCCACGGTGTCTAATTTGTTTGCTGTAATAAGGCCAGGCCCAGTTATTGATGAATCAATCATCCGTGTCTTGTATGCTGATGACACCACCCAAGTCTCTCTCTCAGGTAATGGTGTTGCATACAGAGCTTGTTGTTGGGCTGTATATTATTAAACTCCATAAACATGTTGAACATTAATCACAACTGCTGTGCAAGAAAACATTTTTTTTTCCTTTTTGTAGTAGAGAGTTAAGTAATTTATACAGGATAACTCAAGCCGTGTCTCTAGGCAGTGGTGAAATGCTGTTAAATCAATCCATATGGCCGATCTCTGCAAGAGAATCAATTTGTATGACCTGCATGGGTGAATGACACAGGGCCTCTCAGCCGTGCTGAGTTCTTTCTTGTAATGGACTAGCCCTTGAGGTGTTGTCTCCACATATTTCTTGAGCAAAGAAGTAGCAAAAATCACAGGGTCAATTTAAACCAAAAACAAATGCTCATCTCAATTAAATCAAGTGAATAGGACTTTTCCTTGATTTTCTTTTCTGTGTGCATTCTGCCTTCAGTATACAAATAATGATCTTAATGCCTCATTTCACTTTTCTGGCACAAATAGCTTAGTTCAGGGGAGTAAACATCTTCTGATAAAGATAGGAGGTGAGGTCTGGGGCCAGGTCTGGGACAAGAGGGCTTGAGGTTTTAGTTCCCTGGAGAACCAGATGTAAGGCTGGTGCTACTTTTTGATTATTTTCTTTCTGCATGTTAGGGCTTTGCTTCAACTCTTTTACTTTCATTGTAGTCTTTCAACTAATTTATTACTTTTAAAAGTGTTTTAAAGGCAAGTTTTAAGAATGTCATCAGAGAAGACAACTGCTTTCTCACTCCTCTGTTCTCCTAAACCCCCAGCTTTGTTGCTGGCTTGGTTTGATTGTAATGTATTAGGGAATAATAATACTCCCCTAATGGTAAGGACTTTCTTACATTTTCTAAGAAAAATATGCTTCTTAAGTGGTAGATTCAGAGTTAGTTTTCCCTATGCATCCACGAATGGCATTTATGTAGAGTTATAGACTAAAGAATAATTGGACTCATAGGTTTATAAAAATTTAGCGACTCTCAGTTTTCAAGAGAAGCCTGGTTAGATTGTATCTTGGATTTCCTTTAATGGAGAATGAAGAAAATGAATCTTATAGAATGCAGGGCAGGTCAAGGCATATGCATTAGTTTTTTAGTCCTTGATTTTCCATTGGCAAGCATGAATTAGAAAGCCAGGATGACCTGTTTTGATGGTGATTTGTGGAGGATATATGTAGGTTTTCTGTGAATTTCTTCATGCAACCCTTATTCTGATATTATTACTTCTTCTTTTGATAAGTATATGTGGGTGGAAAGAAGGTTCCTTTCCATTATATATTAGCCCATTTTCATACTGCAATGAAGACATACCCAAGACTGTGTAATTTATAAAGAAAAAGAGGTTTAATGAACTCACAGCTCCACATAGCTGGGGAGGCCTCACAATCATGGCAGAAGGTGAAGGAGGAGCAAAGGGACATCTTATGTGGCAGCAGGCAAAAGGGCATGTGCAGGGGAACAGCCCTTTATAACACCATCAGATCTCATGAGACTTATTCACTATCATGAGAACAGCACAGGAAAAACCCACCCCAATGATTCAGTTACCTCCCAGTGGATTCCTCCCATGATACATGGGGATTATGAGAGCTGTGATTCATAATGAAATTTGGGTGGGGACATAGTCACACCATTTTATTGGATTCTGATAGTGTAGACAACAACTGCATTAAGCGTAGCACATAGAAGTGGTCATGTGATAGGGACCAGATTAATTTTAGTGTCCCATCCCCTTGGTTGTAGTGATCAGCCCAATGATGGATTTGAGATTCGAACCAAGTCAATGAGAATTTTCCCACGGAATTTTTGTATGGACACAATATTTTTGAGTTGCTAGTTGAGATGTTATAAGTCTGAATTGTCTAACTGGGCATTCCCTAGCACCCTCTCAGCCTATCCTCACTCATGGAGGGAATGTTGTAAGAAAGAGAGAATGAGAGCAAGATACAAAGAGAAGCAATGGGCAGCAGAGAGAGAGAGAGAGAGAGAGAGAGAGAGAGAGAGAGAGAGAGAGAGACAGACAGAGAGACAGAGACAGAGAGAGCGCACAAGTGAGAAGGAACTATGGAAAGTGTTTAAGTGCCCATATTCCATTGTTTCTCGAAGCCAACTCCTCTGAACTCTCTTGTTTCAAGTGCTTATTATATTTCAGAGGTTTTGTGTTAGTTTTCTCTCATGTTCAACTACAGGTTCAAAGTAATATATATATACTTGATATTAAGCAACAACCACTGCCTTACTTGCTGGGAAGGACTGACAAGTCTTAGATTCTTGGGAGACCCAGGGTTTCAGAGAAAATATTATAGAATGGCCTTGGAGTTTAACCTGCCTGAAGACGAAGTGGCAAGAAGTTGCATTTATACATTAATCTTAGGCACAAGTAATTTTTCATCCTAACCAACACCCTAACATTCTTTTGTAATGCCCTCAAGCTTTTAAGACATGACTCTTTTTTCCTTCAGTTCATTTTATGTTTCTAGATTCAGCTGTCAACAGTTGTTTCTTTATTTTCTTGCTTCTATTTCTTAGTTTTCTTTTCCATCTTTTGAGATATACTTGCATGACTGGTAGTTACTACAAAGCCGTGTTGACTATTACTTTTGAGCAGGGGAAAATATGTCTCCTGTAACTCTCTAGGAATGCAGAGAACTAAGCAACCATGATCCTTTGATAATTTGGTGATCAGAGTCTTTGCTTTGTTCTCCTGATCTCGGACTTCTACAGATTTATGACTACATGTCGCAAAGAATAGCTGCCTTCCCCACAGAAGTCTCAAGATCTGATGTTAGATTTGTCATATGGCCTTAAAAATGTGAATCAAGTTTGAGAAGATTCAAGGGTTGAAGGAAGCTTCTACCCCTAGGAAGTGCCTCCTATCTTTCAGATGGTGCAAGATTCTGCCCGCTGTGTGCTGGTTCATTTTTTAGATATGTGACCATTTTTGATAGCTCTTGAAAAGGAATGCAGAAGAGAACCCTTTGAGGTGATTCGAGGTCTCCTATTTGCCGCCCTTATTGCCAAGAGTACAGCTTCATTATAACATTTACTGGCAAGGAAGATGGCAGAGAGTGGAATGAGTATTGGATGTCAAGTTGGGGAGCCTGAGATGGGAGTCTCAGCTTTGTTCAAACTAGCTCTGAGGCCCTAGGTATATTACTTATGTTTTGTAACCCTCAGATCAAGCATCTGTGAAATGAAGGAGATGGTAGTACTTGCTTCATGGACTCTTGTGTGATTCAAAATAAAAATGAGGATATAAATATGAAAGTACTCTGTCTATGGAAGAAAGTGGCTGGAACATAAGGCAGTGTTCTTGTTAAGATGCTGTACGTTAAAAGGCATAATACATTCTAGGAGCCTAACGAAACATAAAAATCAACTCTGCGTGGTATAAGTTTGTTTTTTTGGAACAAAATATTTTTATTAGGAACTAGCCATTTGAGGGGGATTCTGTGTTCATAATCTTTGTGTAGCTTTAAAATGAAAAACTTTGTGTCCCTATTGGGGGACAGGTAAAGTCTATGAATTGAGTCAGCATGTGCATTCACTGTGAATAAGGAGATTGTTCTGCTTAAAAATTGCTAATACGTATTTACTAGTTTGGTGTATTCAGAATTGTTGATTCAGATTCTATAATTTCATAAAATTCAATATGGATGTGTAGACACGTGTGCTTCTGTTGGTTATTTTGGCTGTGATTAAATGTTTTCCCAAGAGAGAAATTGGGATCTGGGTTTTCCTCATTGCAGCATGTGCAGCTCTACACTATGCACACACATACGCATACTTCCCATCCACCCACCAAAATTACCAAATCACTGGAGTACTGAGGCTTCTGTGATATTAATCAGGAGCGTTATGAATCATCTAAGAATCCGCAAGCCGTGGAGACTGACTTTGCCTGCGCATGAAGACTGCCACTCCCCTCGGTCATTAGGTCAGATGGTATAGTCTTTTAGGGGCCCTATAACTTGCCATCCCCAAACCCCCAGGGACCATGAAGCCAGGAAAGGGTTGCAGTGTTTAAATTCAAAACTTCACAAGGGGATGCTGTCTCTCATAGCCCGCCTGGTCGATCACAGAAGGGCTTGATTGCATGGGCACGTGATGAAAGGCTCACTGTGATACACTAGGGTTCTCTGCCTCTGTTCATGGATGATTTTGAAAAAATAGCTCCAGAACAGCTAATTACAAAATAAATAAAAGCAAGCCTTTCTGTGCAGAAGGTTTAGGAAAACAAAAATAATGTCTTTTTTTCTCACAAATTCCTTTCCAGATAAGCCTAAGGCCAAGAAATAACTCCCTGAGAACAGGTTAGAAGGGGAAGTCTGAGGATATCTTAGAAATAGAGTTCATCAATTTATTCATGTGTATAAAAGATGATTCTATCAATATAGGGAGGCCTGGACTTTCATTAAGAAGAAAACAATGCAGAAGGGTTTTAACTAGCCAATTACTGAGAAATCTGTAGAATTATTTGGCAAAAATAAATAAATAGCAGGCAGCAGTGAATGATTAAATGTGCACTGTGATACAAGACTTCTTCAAGAACTTACTGGAGAAAGGAAAACAGCAAAGCAAATGTAAAATCCACTAGCTAGGTCTGGTTAAGAAGGAATCAACAAGAGAATCCCATGGAAGGCAGATGCAAATTATTTTGTTTTCTCAGTGTCTAATTCCCATTAATGCTACCCAGACCTGCAACACAGGCTTAGCTGGGTACGGTGGCTCATGCTTGTAATCCCAGCACTTTGGGGGGCTGACGCAGGTGGATCATGAGATCAGGAGTTCAAGACCAGCCTGGCCAGCATGGTGAAACCCCATCTCTACTAAAAAAAAAAATGCAAAAATTAGCCGGGTGTGGTGGTATGCACCAGTAATCCCAGCTATTTGGGAGGCTGAGGTAGGAGAATTGCTTGAACCCAGGAGGCAGATGTTGCATGAGCCGAGATCGTGCCACTGGGCTCCAGCTTGGGTGACAGAGCGAGACTCTGTCTCAAAACAAAACAAAATGACAAAACAAACAAAAAAACCCCACAGGCCATCAGCTCCATGGGGAAAAAAAGGGATGGAAGAAGCTACAGGGAGGAGAGCTATAGAGAGTGGCAGTAAAAGAAGTGAATGAAAGAAGAAAAGGGAAATCCTGGGGAGAAGGTTGGAGAGGGAGTGACAGAGAGAAATGCAGGAGCCTAAGGGAACAAAATGGGGTACTATGAGGGGAATTGCCCCAGGGAAAGCCTGTGTCCTAGCCCAAGATAAAATGTGGAACCTTTCTTGGGGGGGTGCTGGAATTGGTTGAGAATTTGATACCTGAGTAGGTTTAGCATGCTTTCTTCCAGAGCGTGTCTTCCTCTGAAGCTTCCTACAAGAGCCCCAGTCTCAGGCAGAAACATGTGAACTTCCCTGCAGTATCTGTGTTGTGCTCCTGCAGGATGCTTTTGCTCAGGGAGAATCCCTGTTCTGATGGTTGGAGTTGGGGAGGCTCCAATGGGCAGAGCTTCCTGTGGCTTTCAGTTTGTCATGGGTGAGTTCCTTCTGAACGTTTTCTATGCACAATGAAAGCGAGAACTCGAGATGGCAGGTCTGAGACGAGCAGAAACCTAGAGTAGAAGCAGAGACACAATTTTAATCATGAAGGTCTTGCTATATCAAATTACATTGGAGACAGAGCACCTCAGGTGCAGGTTGTAGCCCATTTCCTCATCTGTCACACAGAATAGACTAGGTGAGATAAATGTTCTCAAAAAGTGTGGGATACTTCAGAAAGGCAAGTGACAATTATTGCTATTTTGTATCAGAAGTTGTGTGCTTCTATTTTCACATGGTTTAAACTAGGGCATACTTCTGATGTGATTATCTGACATTTGAGCCCAATAAACAGATTTCTATAAACCATTCACAGAAAACATGGAAACTCCTCTTCTTGCTCTTCACTTTGTTAACGTGGGCTCAGAAATGATAGGACTCAGAAATGGATATCTGTGTTCATTTAGTCCTAACTGAAGGAACTGAGTTTCAAGTGCAGGAATTGAGGGCCCGAGAGGTTAGGCCATTTGCCAAGGCAAGCCTTTTCCCTGCCAAGTACCCATTATAGGATACCACTGTGCTGCTCCAGAGTGGTGCTCAGGTGCCTAAGACTCTGTGCCTTGCAGGTTCACTACCTGTACCCCATCTGTGCTCTGGCCTGTTGTCCAGGATGGGACACAAATGAGCTGACCATAATGAATCCCACTTAGTGCTGAGAGGAAAAGCTGCAAAACACAGGCATGTAAAGGATTTGGGAAATGAGTTAAGCCAAATTCTACATGAATCCAAGGAATGAAAGTCTGGCTAAAAGGCTGGTTTTGAGGTCATTGGCAGTGTTCACAAGCAGGTGACTGCAGTTAGTCCTGTGTGATGACAGTGCTCGGTGGTCTGATTTGTGCATGTGGGAGCGGGAAATTTCCTAAATGACATGGAACCAGGAATCTGGGGGAACGTTCCCCAAGCAGGTGGAAAACCTGGAAAGAAGCCTAATCAACAGCCAATTAAGCCTGGATTTCTTTGAAGCAGTGGTGGCAGTCTTGAGCCCCAACAACATTCAAACTTCCAGGTATAGAATACAAGGAAGGCACTTGTAGAAACCAACATCCTTCTGAGTTTTCTCCATCTGTAGGTTCACCAGCACCTTCCCCACATGCGTAAGCTTCTGGAGGAGGCCGGCTAGATAAGCAACAAACAACTCCTCTTTACCTGACCTAACCAGCATTCTCTGTTGCACATGTAGCTCTTCCAGGCAGAACCACAGTTTAGTTGAGTGAGAAAGAACACCTCCTACCAATCTCATTTAAAGAGTCCTGTGACATTAGACATAAGAGGTTACTTTATGGAAACCATTACAGTGTTTTCTTGGCAGACTGCATCTAGAGACAGGAATTCCCACACAATCACAGTCTTTTGAGTATCACTGTAGATCACGCACTGTCACCAGCATGAGGAAAGGAGGTTTTCTTATTCTCCTGCTGCATCCTGTGTGCTATATTCACCTTCTCCTTCTCCTTTCAGGTCCTGTAGAGGAACCTATACTTACTACCAGCCATCTGGGTCTATGAGACACTGGCTGGCAACCAAATATGGTCAGTTCTGTTTCTGGGGGCCATGGCATCTGGACCCATGGCATCTCCTCTGGCCTCAGGACCACAGACCGGCCTTTACCAGAGCTCTACACAGGTGCTTCCCCTAGTGAGGGAGTCTCTGTTGCTTCCTCCTCAGCATGTATCAGTTCTTAAATACCATGCTCCTCATTGTTCATCTGTGAGCACTCCTGCCATTCCCCTATATACTCAGCTCCTTTCTTCTTGAAGAACACATTAAAGTTAGTTATTATCCTCAGAAACAAACAAAAAAAGCCCTCTTGCTTCTTTGCGGGTTCTCCCAACCCAGGGTGTGTTTGTATCCAGCTGGACTTTTAGACCATAAGAAAGGTCTGTCTTAACAACCCCATAACTACCCATGGCCAGGCTGATTGCTGGAAAGGACAGCCTAGGGCACGTGTTCTTTAGTGTGCAGTCTCGCCCTGGGTCTATGTATCCTGCTCTCTTTCATTTTGAGGAGTTATTTTGCCCGGAACTCTGCCTTGGGGTTTCTTGTCCTCACTTCTTCATAATTAAGGTGCTTCCTTATTCATTCCTTTTGATATGGTTTGGCTGTGTCCCCACCCAAATCTCATCTTGATATGCAGCTCCCATAATTCCCATGTGTTGTGGGAAGGACCCAGTGGGAGGTAATTGAATCATGGGGGTGGGTCTTTCCCATGCTGTTCTCATGATAGTGAATAAGTCTCATGAGATCTGATAGTTTTATAAAGGGGAGTTCCCTGCACAAGTTCTCCTTGCCTGCCACCATGTAAGATGCCCCTTTGCTCTTTCTTCATCTTCTGATGAGGCAATTAAACATCTTTGCTTTATAAATTACCCAGTTTCAGGTATGTCTTTATTAGCAGTGTAAAAACAGACTAATACACCTTTTGATGAAATGAAAACAAATCTGGCTTGGTGCAGTGGCTCACACCTGTAATCCCAGCACTGTGGGAGGCCGAGGTGGGTGGGTCACCTGCAGTCAGGGGTTTGAGACCATCCTGGCCAACATGGTGAAACCCTGTCTCTACTAAAAATATAAAAATTAGCTGGGTGTGGTGGTACATGCCTGTAATCCCAATTACTTGGGAGGCTGAGGCAGGAGAATTGCTTGAACCCAGGAGGTAGAGGTTGCAGTTAGCCAAGATTGTGCCAATACACTCCAGCCAGGTGACAGAGTGAGACTGCATCTCAAAAAAAAAAAAGAAAAGAAAAGAAAAGAAAAAGAAAAAATAAGAGCAAAAATCTCTGGGCAATCATTAAAAAATCTGGGAGATCATTAGAAAATCTGGAGACAACAGATGCTGGAGAGGATGTGGAGAAATAGGACCACTTTTACACTGTTGGTGGGAGTGAAAATTAGTTCAACCATTGTGAAAGACAGTGTGGCGATTCCTCAAGGACCTAGAAATAGAAATTCCATTTGACCCAGCAATCCCATTACTGGGTATATATCCAAAGGAATATAAATCGTTCTACTATAAGGACACATGCACACTAATGTTCACTGCAGCACTGTTTACAATAGCAAAGACCTGGAACCATCCCAAATGCCCAACAATGATAAACTGGACACGGAAAATGTGGCACATATACACCATGGAATATTATGCAGCCATCAAAAACGATGAGTTTGTGTCCTTGTAGGGACATGGATGAAACTGGAAATCATCATTCTCAGCAAACTGACACAAGGACAGAAAATCAAACACCACATGTTCTCACTCATAGGCGGGTGTTGAACAATGAGAACACATGGACACAGGGAGGGAAGCATCACACACCGGGGTCTGTTGGGGGGAAATAGGGGAGGGACAGCAGGGGGTGGGGAGTTGGGGAGAGAGAACATGGGGAGAAATGCCAGATATAGGTGATGGGAAGGAAGACAGCAAATCACACTGCCATGTGTGTACCTATGCAACAATCCTGCATGTTCTTCACATGTATCCCAAAACCTAAAATGCAATAAAAAAAAAGTCTCTGAAACCCAAGCTTGGCTCCTCACATGGCCCAGACACATTCTAAGACCTAATTCCTTTTCAAGTTTAGTGTCCTTTACAGATGGGGGAGTTTGAGATAAAGAAAGATCAGGAGGACCAAAGACTATTTAATTAATGCATTATACAGAAACGACTGCAGATGTTTTAAGTAGAAGGACATTTAATAGAAGGAATAAGGTGATTATAAAATCCACTGGGCCGGTACTACTAGGCCAGATTTTCAGGAATAACTTCTAGAAAAATATGGAATTGATCCTCCAGGGTACCACCTCTCTAGTTACCACTGTTTGTATGTTCAAGAGCACATCCCATCAATAAGCTGCCATCACTGCTACCACTGTGTAACTGCCCAGGAAACTGGAGGAGGGACCCTGCACACTTGCAGAAGAGCCTCATGTTTCCTGGACTGTGCTGGTCAGAGGGATAGCAGCCAAGAGGAGCAGGCAGGTGGTCACTGCCTCACTCCTGCCTTTGAAATCTTATAGGAGTGCATCCAGGCTTCAGGCAGAGCCCTAACTGCAGTAAAGTCTGGGAAACATAGCTTTTGGGTTTCAACCTCTCTAACTGAAAGGATAGTAATACAGAGGTTTAGGAACCTAATTCACAGCATTCGCGTCAACTGTTGATGGCTTTTATGCATCTGCTGCATAAATTTTCAGAGTTATAATATCATCATAGGAAAATATATTGTGGAAAGAGATCTTGAAAATTATATATGTAGTATCCCATTTTATGGGTGGACAAACTGAGGTACAGAGAAGTGAAGTGACTCCTCTAAAAGCCACAATGCCCATTCTCTGGAGTCAGGACAATAATGCCCACCTCTTGGCTCTAGATTATTTCCAATTCAGCACTTTTCACTTAGGAGTCCCTGGGCCTGCAGGAAGGCACACAGGGTTGTATTAAGAGTACAGGGAAACAGGCCAGGTGTGGTGGCTAACGCCTACAATCCTAGCACTTTGGGAGGCCGAGGCAGGCAGATCACGTGAGACTAAGAGAATTGCTTGAATATGGGAGGTGGAGGTTACAGTGAGCCGAGATTGCATCACTGCATTCCATATTCCAGCCTGGGCGATAGAGTGAGACTCAGACTCAAAAACAACAACAAAAAAAGGGCCGGGCGTGGTGGCTCACGCCTGTAATCCCAGCACTTTGGGAGGCCGAGGCGGGTGGATCATGAGGTCAGGAGTTCAAGACCAGCCTGATCAACATGGTGAAACCTCATCTCTACTAAAAATACAAAAATTAGCTGGGCGTAGTGGCGCACGCCTGTAATCCCAGCTACTCAGGAGGCTGAGGCAGGAGAATTGACTGAACCTGGGAGGCAGAGGTTGCAGTGAGCCAAGATCGTGTCACTGCACTCCAGCCTGGGCGACAGAGTGAGACTTTGTCTCAAAGAAAAGTACAACAAATCAGAGCAAAATACAGTTAATGCTGAATTAATTTTACATGTAATTTTGATTATGGGGGAGATGGTGTTGTTTGCCTTAAACCAAAGCACTACGTTAATGTGCACACATTTGTACGTGCACACGTTTGTATGATGAATGGGATTTCCTGCAAGGGTGAGACGGGCCAGGTTTCAGGACTTGCTTCCAGGCCTGCTCATACCCTTGTGCTGTGGGGGACCGCTCTAGGAAAGAGCTTGAGAAGCTTGGGAGCACCCCATGCTGCCTTTCTCGTCTCAGATATTGTCATAATATACTTCTGATGAGTGCCATGTAAAAGTAAGTTTCATTTTCACTCAAATGCCACTTGTTCTGTGAAGTCTTCTCTTATGCTCCCATTGTAGTTAATTGCTTTCTCTGCACTTCCAGTGCCCCATATTTATTGCTGGATTATAGAACAAATTACAGCGTGCCTTGTTTTATGGTAAAATCCACATATTCCTATCTCTTTTATAAGGATGTGAGGCCATCCTTATAAAAGAGAATTTTTTATATTCTGTATATATACATTCTGAATCCCAGCACCTAGCACAGTGCCTGTTCACATGGAATGAAGTGATGGTGGGCATGCGAGTGTTTCCTCTCATTCTTTCCTCCTCTTTGGGTGGCATAGGATGGGACTGCTCTGTTCCCTTTGGCAGGGCCATGTGCCTTGGTCTAGCTGATGAAATGAGGGTGACATGGGTCACTTCTAGGCTGAAGCAGGGAAACGGTCTTGTGTGACCCTCCAGCATTTGCTCCTCTGCTTTGATGACTGTGGAGGTCTTATATTGAGATGACAAAGCCACAAGAAGGAAACAGGGTGGCTTCCATGGAGAGTTGTTCCAACCCAGAAAGGACTTGGCTGAGGGGAAATAAACTTTTGCTGTGTTCAGCAATACAGACTCTAGGGTTTGTTTTCCCAGCCTGGGCTAGGCTTTCTTGACTCAGACAAGTGGCCTATAATTCATTGAATTGTGTAGAGAGCCCAGATACCTATAGGGGTATTTCCTCAACAATACAATTTATTTGCAGCTTTCCTCTTCCTCTTTGATATAACCTCACTTAGACGTTGGGAATTCTGAGTGAGCAAGTGTAACATGTTAAACTCTCCAGGGGCCATAACTGGACAGAAGTTGTCACCCAATTCAATCATGTCATTACCCAGTCTAGGAAGAACTAAGGCCATTTGGAAAGCTGTGAATGTCTCCAGCAGATGGGAAGGTACCATATCTCATTCAGGAGTTGCTGTACATTTGACATGTGAGGGAAATTTACAACCCCAGAGGCTCACCTTCTCCACCTTGGCACATGCTAATTTTACTTTATTGTCTGTAGGGAGCACAGGGAGACATGGGTTGACTCAATGACTTTTTATTCTCTGTGCACAAATTTTACTTTGTTATGTGTGATTGGTAGCTTTCTGCATTCATTATAGATGTGCATTTATCTTATATACATACATTGCGATCACATATATGCAACATTTGGAGATGATTTCTGGGAACTTCAAAAAAAAATCAGAAGACAATAGATCTTTCAAACTGATCTTGTCTTTTACTGGTTTAGTCTCAGAATATTTTGCCATCATTGACAGAAAATTTTATTCTGGCTCAACCTCAGGCAATATAGTTCTCCTCTCTGCACATCCATTTCCCTCTCTGAAAAGTGAGGCTAAAATTTACTCTTCAGGTTGCGTGTGGATTGGAGAGAATGTTATTAAAGGATCCAGCTCATTACGTGGCAATTTGTAGGTATTTAATAAAAATAATTGGTAACATATATGTGCTATATTCAGAGAGAAGATCTCTGTTTTAAAATACTTTATTTTTGAATTTCAATTGACCCTCACCATGGCTCTTTGAAATAAATTTTATTATCTTTATTTTGTAGCAGAAGAAAGTGAGGCTTAGAGAGGGCACAGTGAATTGTGCAAGGTCACAGACCTAAAAAGTGGGAGACCTAGAATCGAATCTGACTCTCGTCCTGGTGCTGTAGTTGGGAGGTGCCTCGAAGCAGCGATTAACAGCAGAGCAGGGAAGAAAACAGCCTGGGGTCATTAGTACAGTGCCTGAAAGAAAGTAGGGCTTCAACAAATGGTTATGATTACTGTGTGATAGGTACTGGTAACCATTAACTATGTCTCTCAGTTCATCTATTTCAAAGTAATTCATCATCAGGGACCCTTTGGCCTCATCCAATTGGCTTCTACAAATAAAGCAGATATATTGTTCAGACCATGCAGTGTAAACCACTGTGAATAATCAAAGCATTTGAACAAAAGAAGAACAAATTATTAAAAATTATCGGGTGCTGCAAAAGTAACTGCGTTTTTGCCATTGAAAGTAACGACAAAAACTGCAATGACTTTTGCACCAACCTTATAGTTTGTATGTAGTCATTCGCCAGTCAGAAAGCCATTCTCTGTACATTAAAATGTTAGAAATAAAATATGGCACTTCTCTGGGGTACAATATAAGAAACAGAAGTTTGTACCTTAAAGAAGTTACCTTGTATCACATGTCATATGCTTCTTTTCCTCCCAGATGTCAGAGAGCCAAGATGCTGGCTTAGTTTAGGATGGAGAATAATTGTTCATGTCAACATTTATCCTATCTCAACACTCAAATTAGCTTCTCTAATAATCAAGCTGGAAAACACACCTCCCCCTTATAACCTGCTCTCCTACATGCAGCATTCTTCTGATACAGTTACTCATTTCAATTAATCTGAAAACAGGGACTTGAGCTGCCCATCCATTTGGCAAGGGATTTGGGAATAGGATCAAAGTTGGTTTTATTTCAATAGGGTCCCTGGTGAGCTGTTAATTACTTGGGTTTCAAATCTGATGGCATTTGAAATAGAATATTGAATTACACCTGTGTTTGGGGGTCAGTTTATCTTCTGATATGAAGGTAGATTTGTGGCAGGAAGGAACAGGAGGAAATGAAGTTAGTTTTCTTCCTGTGTTTGATGGGGGAAGGTCTTTGTTGCTGAAATATTCCTCAGGGCTTTGCATACCGGGTTAAAGCAATAGGGAAAATTATGTTTCAGGAACTCTGAGCAAGAGCAGACCTCCAATTATCCCTCAAACAGATTAAAAAATGTAATCTTAGACTTGTTAATATGAAATATCACTTGCATAGTTACACAATTTTATTTTGTTAGTTTTCAGTACATAAGGTGAATTGAAAGTTTGGTGGAAAACTGAAAGTGGAATTAATGTTTCTGACTTTACTATTCCAATATTTGTCTAGAACATTTAGATTCTAAATTTATTGAAAAATAAGCATTTTGACTGTTTGCAAATTTACACTTGTCAGAGGGAGATATCTTATTTTGGAATATTTCACTTGCTCACTGATCTCCAAACACACCTGCCTCCTTTTTATTCCTTAGACTCCCCAAGCTCTTCCTTGCCTTGGATGCTTGCTCTCTGCCCCATCTGCCATTTCCTAGCTCTGTGTGTTTTATTGTTTAGGCTTCAACTCCAATTTTACTTCCTCCCAGAGGCTTTCTCTCTTACTGACGTTCTCATCACCCTATGAATTCCTTCCAAGCATTGACCACAATTTGTATGTATTTAATTCATTTATTTGTCACAATATGTGGTGTGCTTTTTCCATGGGAGCAGGCAGGGAAGGGGTGTAGGTTGTCTCCTATACTCCTGTATCTTCAGTACTTAGCATGGCACCTGGTATCTAAGAATCTGTTATTTCTTTAGTGAATGAACAAACACATGGAATGAACACAAACCATGGCCACACCTTCTCTTTTCATAATGCACTGACCAAACCATTTGGATAGTATGCTATTCAGGTTCAGTCTCTATGGTTTAAAATATGATTTTATGAAGCTGGACAGTAACTGAAAATCTGTTGCAAACCTAAGCCATTTTTGGCCCGAGGAAACTTTGACAATACTCTGTATTTGGGAGCGGAGCTGTTTATACACTAAGGACTGCTGCAGCTTCTTTCCTGATTTCCCTTTAGAATGTATCTCTGTTTCTACATCTGTAGGTCTTTCCTCTTGTTTCCCCCTCCTCCCGCTTTTTTTAACATTCTGCTTTTTGCCTTTATTTCTGCCTCACACAAACTGTTGACCATTTTCTCATGGGTTAGCTGAGAAATAAATACAAGCTATCTTTCTTTTGTCAAATTCATAATAGCTATTACCAGTAGAACTGATAGCAGCAGAATAAAACTGACGATGACTAAAACAACTCATGGTAGAATTTGTCATTGGCTAAAAAAAATTGATGGCAAAATTAAATCTTCTTGACAAAATTTAGACATGCAAAATTTGATTTAGGAAAATGGAACTTTCTCGAAGTGAAGAAAACTCTAAATGGCAGAAGCCGTAACTGTTAAAATTTGATCTGGCTGTAAGAAAACCCGGATTTTAAAAATACTTTTATAAAATGTCTAAGGAAAAGGATTGATGCTGACCAAATAATATCAATACAATGAAAATGACAAGATGAAGGCATTTGCCTTATTTAATCAAGAGAAGGTGAGGCTGGAGGAAACTTGGTGAATACATCTTCAAGTAGAGGAATGGCTATTACCCTGAAGAACGGATCGTATTCTCCTTTTACATTGACAAAGAGAAAGGTCAGGGAACACAGGAGGGAGCTTTGGAAGAACTTCTTGTCCACAGAGGGCTGGGAGGCCCTGAAATGGATTAACACAACCTGGGCAGTGAGGGATTGTAGAAGTGTGTATGTGGTCGGGGGAGCCCACTCTGAAGTTTCTGAAATAAAATGTAATAGGAAGCTCTCATTCTGAGGTGGTTTAAGTGCATTCCTTTCTGTCTGAAGACACAAAGATGAATGAGGAGTTTTCACTCTCTCAAGGACTCTTTTAGGCTCGTATTTCTGTGACTCTATGACATTTTAAAATTCTGTTTTGCTCTTTGGTAAGAAAGTGAAATTATGCTGTTTGTAAAATGGAATGATGAAGCGTTGTTGAGAAGTTGCTTTATATTTTAGTATTAAAACTTTAGTGTTAAAGTGGTTTAAAGATTGTTGTGTTCCTTTGACCTAGGTTTTATAACTCTAATATTTTTTAGGAATTAGTTTTGTGTGTGTGTGCAATTCTGTGAATAAAATGGTCACTGTGATGACTCCTAAGGATCATGGGTTTAAATTTGGAATAACAGAGGTTTTCACTTCAAAGGAGGAAACATCTAAAGGTTGAGGAGGTAAAAATGATCCTTTGTGATAGCAAAAATGTAATTACAATCTTTTGGAGAAATAACATACAGGCTGTATAAATGAAGAATCTTTGATGTAGCTTCATATACATATATATGAAAAATGCAGGCCATCATATAACTGATTGTGATTTCTAGGGCTACAAGTCTGTAATAAAGGGTTGCACCAAACAGGTGGGATGGGAGACTGAATGAAAAGATAGGTCCCCTGAATTATCCCAGAGGATAGGAAGTAACTCTGATCAAAATGGGAAAAGATTACTATGAATGGAACCAAGATGGCAACTATCAGGCAAGATAGCTCTCCCTCGGATGGCTGGGAGAGTTACTCTGCTTTCTCTGCTCCTCTAGCATGTGGGCATCATGGGCGAGGCAGTAATTGTGAAGAAGGGATCATTAGCATTCAGGATGAAAGAAGTAAAGATGTATGGTATGCGGAAGGAGGCTGTGAACTAAAGAGAAACTGAAAGAGAATTCTAGGCTGTTTTCCAGTAATTACATTCAATAAAATCCTGGGAAATGCTAGGAGACCAAATATAGCAGTGAGTACTATACTTCTCAGAAAAGTAGTAAGTAATAAACCATCAGTCGTTGTGGATGAGGTTAATGCATTTTGCAGACCTAAGTGCCAGGAATTCTAAGGTACTGTTGGCCATCTCTCAGGCTAATGTTAGGTACAAATCATATAGCATATTTTGTTAATATAACTTTGTGGTAAGAATATTTGTCTTATATTTCAAATACTCCAGGAGTGCAGGAGAATGGAATATGTGCCACCTGCTGACAAAACATGAAAGAAAATACCTGGAGGAAATCATGGAGTCTTGCACATGTATGTTATGGCACCAGGAAGGCAGTGCATATTTTTCTCTTTGCTTAGCTTAGAAAATAGTCAAATATCTAGTTTTTAAAAATATCAACTTTCATGGGGATGATGCCAGTAGATAAGGAAATCTACAAGGGCTGGATTAAGTTATTGATGCCTTTTGTTGAGGATTAGAAATTACTAAAAGAACTATGTGAATACACATAGACACATACATAAATATGCACACACACATGCATATACTTGTTTTTATCTATGTGCTTCTATTGAATTTCCTATGGTGATTAATAATAAAGTTAAGTGCTTATTTTCATTTTTAAAACTAAAGTGTGTTTATTTATTATTAAAGTGTATGTAATTAAAAATTATTTATTTTTAAAGGCATATCTGTGTATATTATACTTTTTGTTTAATAATCTTGTCATTTAGATCTCAAAGCCACATCCATGACTCTCATCTATCTAGTGAAGGATAGCCTTATTTCAGGCAAAGTACCTAGGAGGGATAGTCTTACACACCCAGATTTCTAAATTGATGGTTTATGCCAGGGAATCTCTTTTCCATAGTCCTCTGAATAATTAAGTGTTTGATTTAGAAGAAAAACATAAGAATTGACCTTAAACAAGATGCTTTAGTTCTGTATATTTTTATGTGAATTATGGGTCTAACTAGCAGAAGCCTGGATGTTCAAGCCAGTTTTGAACATTAGGAATGTGGGCTGTTAAAAGGTTAGTTTATTAGAGACAGACATGAATTTCTAAGTGATTTACACTGGTCAGATGAAGTTGTTTTATCTGCACTTCTTGCTGAATAGACTTAAAAAGTCTTCTTATGTAAATTGTTTAAAGATAGGTTTTTTGCATGTGAAAAAGTGTTGACAAGTAAATCTAATATCGACAGGATTTTAGCTTATGAATATTTATGACAACTAAGTACCCTTATATGGATTTCCTGTTGTCTCCTGCAGCCCTCTCCTCTCCAAGAAATTTCAATATGGAGAGAAAGAAAGTTTTACCATCAATTTGTGCCTGAAACACAAGATGAACAGACGTCTTCTGCATTAAAAAAGGACATAGGCATGCATTAAATCCCTTATGTCTTACTTTTTAATGATGCAATTGTGAATTATGTTCTTGTTGCATTTGTAATTAGAGGCTGCAGCAGATGGTGAAGACTTATTTTAAAGTGATGTGTCTATTAAAATAAGCCACACTGCCAAATGATTGTTCACTCTAACAGCATCTTTACACCCCTGAAACACCCTGATGCTTTGTTGATGTGCGGTTGATTACCACAGCTGATTACATATGTGCACATATTTGCTCAAAAATGTATCAGGGATGTTTGATATGTGCAATACTTTATTTTAAAGTTTGTCTTATCACAATTACAGATAATGAAGCTTTCAATGAATTATTCAGTTACACCATCTACAAAGGGAAAGCACTGATTTCCCTTTTCAATAAAATTAGGCATGAATCTTTCTAAACTATTGAGGCCAATCCTCCCTACACAGTGGGAGAAGCTTTGAACAGAGAATAGGGAATTTCTGAGTATTGAAAGATTCTCTTATCCAAAATCTTGAAAAGAGCAGGTTTTATAGGGTGCATTCAGTCCATGAATAGTGATGGTTTCTCCAGCTAAATGTGGGGAGACGGGGACTGAGTAAGGGCCAGGTAAAAATACAGTAGAGTAAGTAGTGAAATTGATGGCATGTATTAGAACAGGTTAATCTGTGATAAGAAACAATACTTAAATCTCACTGGCTTACAAGTCATTTCTCTCTGACTACATGTCTAGCACGGTTTATAAAAGGGACTCTGCATCATAGTCCATAGGGACCAGGTTGATGGAGACCACACCTCCACACAGCCTTCTGCAATCCCTTTGCCAGTAGAAAAAAGATGTGGTGGCCTATATACTAGCCTTTAAACTTCTTTCTGGAAGAGTCACATGACATTTATATTCAACTGGCCAGAGCAAGTTATGTGATGAAACCTAACATTAAGAAGGCAGAGAATCACAACACTACTCTATGCTTGGACAAATTTAGTGAACAGCAGTCATGACCAACTCATGGTGTGATTTGCTGCAAAGTTGTGTGTGCTTTTAATCCACTCTGACTGTTCCAGTTCTAACATTGTGGCCTGGAAATAACACCAGATTGACCCTTTTGTGTTTAGCAATGCATGTAGAGACTTTTAGAAAAAGGTTCAAGTTACCCGGAGGGGCAGAGAAGTCCTCAGTTTAACATTTCCCAAACTGTGCTATTTTAAGAGGTGTTAATGCAGAAGAAACAATTCCATGCTCAACTGGGTCTGGGAATCTTCAAGTAAGCAAAGTTATACAAATGTCTTTACTGCTTAGGGCGTTTAGTATGTTACTTTAAATATTCATGTGGCCACTGCTGTGTGGATGATTTCTCAATTCCGCAGCATCCCTTCTTCAGGGAAATTCTTATGGGATTCTATTCTGTGGGAACATGCTTTGGCAGTGCTGCTCAGGTCTCTCCCATGGGTACCTGACGGTAGGTTTGGTCACCATTTTGGCTTTTGGGTTGGTGAACACATTGAGGTGCTAGGAGGATATTGCATTTGGAGAGGGTCTGGAAGCTCCCGGCCCCCACTCATCATACCATGCCCTACATATTTCCACCTGGGTAGATTGTGTCAGAATTGAACTTAATTATTGGATACTCAGTTGGTGTCTGTAGAATCAGAGAATGAGTTATTAATTTGGGAAAATGCTGCAGAATTGGTTTTGTTTATCATCTAGAAGGTATAGAGAATTTCCATTGCTGTACCCTCACCCCCAGCCCTCACCATCTCTCTATCCTGGAAAGGTAGGAATATGATTTTGATGGAGTAGGGGCAGAGAAGAAATTCTGTGATAGGAAAATGCATATGTTCTTTGAAGACTGAGCAAGGCTGACAGTTTTAGGGTTTAGAATGCTCTGTGCCATGATTCCAACCCCAAGAGACAGTTAAAATACTTCTCTGATATTAAATAATTTATATGTATAAAACGCTTAGAAACAGGTACATTGTAAGCAGTATGTACATGTTATTATTGTTATTATTATTATTGGGCTACTAAAACAATAGCAATGATAAAAATAGCTAGTAGTTTTGAATACGTTATAGGTTCTAAACACTGAGCTAGGTTTTTGGATGATCTCATTTGGTCATTAAAACACCCTATAAGAAGTAGCTACTCTTATTATACCCATTTTATAGATAAGGATACTCAGGTTAAGATAGGTTAACATATTTATCTAAGGTCACATAGTTAACAAGAAGCAAAGGTAAGATTAGATGAACCCAGGCAAGTTGACTATGTTGTTAACCATTCTGACACTATAACAATTATTCCTTACACTTGCTAGTGTTTTATGGTCCTTAAAGCACATTTGTATGGGCTATGCCACTTGTTCTCCACACTTAGTCAAATGGCATGTTCATTTTTAGGGATAAAGAAATGAATCTGAAAGAATTTGTTGAATCCTCTAAGAACAGGCATCTTAGCACTTTTCTATATATCTTTTTCTATGATATAGCTTATTCCTTTTCATTTTATTTTTCTCTAGCTCTTTTCCATTTTATTTAATTTTTTTCTCACTTATCTCTCCATTCTGTAGTTTGAATTTGCAGCCTGTGAAGAACTAAAAACGATTTCTTAGGATAGTCACAAAAATATCCAGAGAAGTATTAATATAAACTACAAATAATGTATCTGATCACCTGAGCCCAAAATATGTTAATTCAAATGTCACTGGATTTTATTTAATTTAATAAAATCTTCACTCAATGTAGTCTGTGCGTCAGGTCTTTGGGGAAGTCAAAGTATGTCCAAAACAGACACACACACACACACATACACACACACACACACACACACACACACACACACACACACACACACCCCAGACACACCCCAATGACAGAAGATTGAAAGATCCAGGCTACACAAATCCTCTGAGATGAGCATAGTGGGAGGCTTCAACAGCCATGGTCACCTCTGTTCTCCTTCGAAACTTCCCCTTCATCATGCTTTATTCAAGAAATAAAAACAGAGGGGAAGACAAGGCTATAGGGACAAGGAACTGGAAAAGGGGAATCAGGAAAGCTCTGGAAAAGTGTGAAAAGAAAGGGTGATTAACCTGCATGGACATGCTTTACTGAGTGGAATTTTAGCTGCCTTTCAGCTACACAGTCCAAGTGCTAGGTTTGCTGGGAGAACTGCAGGAAGCCATGTGGGGATGACACCACCACACTCTCCATGTAGATGAAGGGTATCTTGAGTGTAATAATGAGCAGCTGTCTTTTTACTCAAATGACAACATGAAAGGGAGAGGCTTGGAATTTCAGCATTTGCCACCAATGTTTAATGCAAGGTTAAGTGGCAGCTGTTCTGGTCCTGGGTCAGGAAATGTGTGTGAGGGGCAAGGCAGCACCAGTGAGCACAGCAAAGGTGGGACCTTCAGGAAACCAAAGAGCCTGAATGCCTGAAGGTTCTGGGCCTTCAGAGTTCTATCCTTTTACTTAAATAATAAAGTTTTTTTTTTTTTTTTTTTTTGTAATAGATGGAATTACTTAAATGTTGAAAAATTATTTAAGAAATGTATCCAGGATTACAAAAGTCAGACGATTTTGAAGAAGTGTTTTATTTGAGTTGATCAATATTTATAAAAAATTGATTTTCAGTGTCTAAGTTAGCATGCATGCATTCTCCAGGTAGTTTCCTAGTCTAGGAGTCGCTTGGTGGAAGTCACTGGCTCTCCAGAAATTTGTGAGGGCTCCCTGAGGGATCCACAAGTGGGTTCACTTTAAATGTCAGTGTTTAGAATAACAACCAATCTGCTTGTGTTCTTCACAAAAATAAGTAACTGCAGATATGAAAACACACTCAGGCCTTCATAAATAGAGGTAGTAGAACAATTAATCTAATGAGAATATTAGGGAAGTGACTGAGGTAGCCTTTAAGCAGCCTTTGTGCCATAAGTCAATGGCCATTATATTTTTCCTAGAGATAATGAGCCAAGATGGCTTCTCAGCTAATAAGAAGGCAACAGGATATAGCTGAACATATATATGTGGAGTCTGAGACCTTTATTTTAATTCTGGCTTTGCCAACAGCACTGGGTCACCTTGTGAAAATTGCTGATTATCTCTGATTTTGGTAACTCATCTGGAAAATGTGGAAGTTGGTGGGATGATCTCCAAGGTCCTGTCTAGCTTTAAAATTCTATGATGCTAGGAATATGGTTTGCCCATCAGTGAAAAGTCACTGAGCCGACCTTGGAAATTGCTTCATGCCAATTAATCTCTTTCCTCCCTTTAGTGGCAAATGATCAGAAAATGGTTTCATCTTATAAATCATGAGTGTTTCCTTGGAACTCCTCCTCCACTGCCATATAAAAACCGGTGGCCAAAATCCACTTGTGTCTGAGATAAATGTTAATAAACAGACACTTTGAGTACTTCCATGAAGTTAACTCTTGAGATTGAGCTTGCTCAGGAGTACAAAGAGGTGGTTCTGAGAAAATTTTTACTTTTATGGCGCTTTTTAAAGCCACCCTGCTGGGAAATCACTTTGATCAGCGCACATATACACAAAGATCACTTTTGGCTATTCTTATATTGTAAAGCCCCCAGTGGTGCTAAGCATTTGTGAGAATGAGAGTTGTTAGCTGGGCACAGCCTCTGTTCTGAATTATCTTTGCTGTCCTTGTCCCTTCAGTCCCTCCTCCTTGCTTATTTGCCATTCACTGAAGCTCTGAACTTGATTCTGGTTGTCCTCTCAGTATGCTGTGCTCCACTGTCTGACTGGTCCCAAACTTTCTTGGGGTTTGGGTTCATTTTGATGGGGTGTCAGAGATGTATTCCAAAAGACTCACACACTTTTCATGGTTTTCTTCTGCAGTAAAGAGTTCAGGTCAGATACATAGAATAAACAGACTTCTAGGTACATCTTATACTAATCTCAGACTCTTATTATCATTTGACCAGGCTTATTTTCTAGATGACTGTAGAACAAATTATAGGAATTAAATAATTTCTCTGCCCTACTAGTGATTATATGTTCTTGATTTTCCCAAATTCTCAAATTAATATAATTTATTTATTCTTATTTTAAAAGATGATAATTTGACAATATAAAAATAAAGAATACTGAATTTTATATCACTGAGATACTTTTCCTTTTCTAATGATTCCTTTTATGTCAGTTGACATACAGGAGAGATTTCTTCATCAGACTGTGCTACTGAATTCTGGTTTCAGAAATTGGAGTCCCAGTGACTATAGACCTATGTCTAATGGCACAGAAAGAATATTCAAGCTGAGTTTTTTTTTTAATCAAATAGTATTGTGGTATAACAACATGGTTACCTATCTTCATCAGAACCAAACCAAGAACAACAAAAACTCATTAACTTAGGTTAACTCCTCACATTGTATTAGTGGCTGAAATTAGATGATGAACTTGATTGTTTGTTGAGCTGGATACTAATTGGATTAGCTTTTTTCTGTGTGTCCTTGATCTACCCATTTAGACCCAAACACACAGGCAGGGCATTTATGAGTTTCCAGTGAACTAACAGACAGAGTTCAGTGCTGGAGACTGAGGATGTTGAGAAAACAGCAAAGAGATGGGATTTTCCTTGGAGGGGTGTGTGTGGAGTACTCCATCATGAGGCATATGATAATCACTAAGAAAGACACAGTAAAACAATACAGCCCAACCCAGAGTCAGACAAATGAGCAGCTGCTCAGGAGCATTGGTTAGAGTTACTTTAGCAGTGTGATAGAGATTTCTGAAAAGCCTTCTTCCTTCTTCCAGTCAAGCAGCCTTTAGAAGAAGAAAGGCTATAAGCAGATCCATGGGGCTAGATTCAGAGACAGAAGGGGGATGCCCAGGCAGGAGCAGCCAGTTTCGAGAGGATAGGTGGAGAATATGAACTTGGATTCTGAAGGAGGTGGGGGCATTCAGGAAGGTTCAGAAGGTCGGAGGAAGATGATGAAATCTCATGACAGAGACATACTTGAGGAGCTGAAATTTAAGTTGAGGTTAAGGACTGGTTGAATCACCTTCCTGGCTGAAAAGATAAAGGAAAGTTTCAGAAAATGGGCAAAATATATTCTAGCCCTGAGGAAAGTCAGTGTATTCGTTCATTCTCATGCTGCTAATAAAGATATACCCAAGGCTGGGTAGTTTGTAAACGAAAGAGGTTTAATTGACTCACAGTTCAGCGTGGCTGGGGAGGCCTCAGGAAACTTACAATCATGGTAGAAGGGGAAGCAAACACATTCTTCTTCACATGGCGGCAGGGAGAATAATAATGAGAGCCAAGGGAAGCGGGAAGCCCCTTATAAAACCATCAGATCTTATGAGAACTCACTATCAGGAGGATAGTAGAGGAAAACTGCCCCCATGATTTAATTATCTCCACCTGGTCCTGCCCTTGACACGTGGTGATTATTTCAATTCAAGATGAGATTTTGGATGGGAACACAGTCAAACCATAGCAGTTAACAAAGCTGAACTCTGGATTCACATTGGTTCTTTTCCTTTTGCTTGCTCCTAGGTATGATTTTTAGTGTACAGTCCTACTTTGTGATACTAAAAAATCTAATTCCCCTCTTTTTTTTTTCTCCCTTCCATTACTGAAGTCTACTTATGGATTAGAACCAGCAACTAGAGGTCGGTCCCCACAAGGCAGATTTTTATTTTGGTGGCAGGTCAGAAGTAGGGTATTGGGTTCCCCCTGCCCTTTCACCTCCCGGTGAGGACTATTAGACATCAGCAGACAGATCAGCCTGGAGTCAGCTGCCAGTTCCCAGGGCACATCTGCCTGCACTGACTTGTTTGGGATGACTTCTCAAACCTGAGCCAAGTCATCTGAGCTTCCCAGAAAGGGTGTGTTTCATTTGTACTGACACAGGAAATATGATTCTTGTTCTTTTGAGTAAACAGTTCTATACAGTAAAGGGTGGGGCCAGATTAGAAAACAAAAGCCTAGAATTATATTGTTTATCTAGCGCCAACCTCCCTGGGTTGAGCTCACTGCTCAGAATGATACCCTTCTAGTCTGACCCACCTTTTTTGAAATTTAGGGTAGCATCTACTGTCCTCTGCTCTGTTGCATCTGGAATTCACTTCTTTTGCATGTCACTCATAATCAGACGGAATCCCTTTAAGATCCCCAGATAAAACATGTGTAGATATGTTGGTTATTAACCTGCATTGGATTGATGCATAGTTTTCATTTTTATTTAGACATGTTTTCTTGAGAAATACGTATAACACCAACACATATTCTTTAATGCTATTGGAGCTAGTGGCAAGGTACACCCTGTCTTCTACTTTATAGTTTTAAAATTCAAACTATAAATGCAAATTACTTTTCTGTCTGATTCCTCTGGTGTAGGTTATTGTTATGCTAATTCAGATGTATGTCTTCCCAGACCTTCTAAGTATATAAATCTTGTGTTATTTTGAACAAATTGGATGGTTAATCCTTTAATCAGTTATTGAGAGATTGCTACAAGCACAGAGAGAAAGCTGGACTTCTAAGCCTAGCCATTTGAAGGTCGCCATTGTTATTCATTTCGTGTTTCTTCTTTGTTGTTTTTCTTCTATTAAATGGGAAAGTTAGGCTAATCCTACAGCAAGCACTTTCCTTGAAAGTGGAAAGGTGGAACCATGGGAGGAAAAGGAGGTTCTAGTGATCTAAACCACAGGTAATGCTGCTTGTGGGAGCAGTCTCTTGCTCTCCCTCTTTCTATTCCTCTCCCCCTTTCTGTGCCTCTCCCCCTACTTCTTCTCCTTTACATGTGTTAAAATAAAATCCTTTGCTAAATTAAATTTAAGAGAGTTTAATTGAGCAAAGAACAATTCATGAATCCAGCAGCCTCCCTAGCCAGAGTAGGCTCAGAGAGGTTCCATGCCAGCCACGTGGTGGAAGAAGATTTATGACAAAAAAAGAAAGTGACGTACAGAAAATGGAAGTGAGGTACAGAAACAGCTGGATTGGTTTTAGCTCAGTGTTTGCCTTATTTGAACAGAGTTTGAACAGTTGGCCTCCTTTGATTGACCAAAGCTTGGTGAGTGGCACAGGTTACAGTCTGTTTACACCTCCATTTGGGTTATAGTTGATGATGTACAGAGAAACTTTTAGGTCAAACTTAAATATGTAAGGAGGCAGCTTTAGGTTAAACTTAATTTAACACATTTTCTGAGAACAAAGATCTGTCTCCCGCAGGCTAGCTGTATTTGTCATTTAGATGATCTGTTTTCTTAGCAAAGTGTTTATATGGATTATGTAGAGAACCTTTTATTAGCATAAATAAGTAGGCTGTCTTCCCTTGATCTGTCCCTGAAAATATCAGTTGAGACTCCATTAATTGCTCAAATAGGTGAAATTCAAACACATTATCATCTGTTGGCAGTGTCTGATCTGTCATCGAGGGAGGAGTTTAAGTTCATGTGAATGGTTAATGCTGACAGTAGAAGTATAGTGAAACTTTTGGCCCTCAGGTCATCTTTTGTAAAGGGCCCTGGCTGGAACTCCACCCTGCTTGGGTAGATGATGGTTTCTTATCCTACTTTGTTTCTATAGAAACGTGTTCTGAATCTGTATATTTACAAGGACTGGGTCCACCTTTCTGCAATTCCAGCTGACCAAAGGCACATCATTTTATAGCTTCCCTTCTCCCTAGGCTTCAATCCACAGAGTCTGGGAAGAAACTTTTTAGGGGTGCTTGTCCATTTCCAGTGGAAAAGGACAAGCTCCATGTGGAAATGGCATCAAGGTGGTACTATGACCACTGTCCACTTGGAAAATGGAAACAAGGTGCAGAAATTGGAGGAAGTGATAGACATTGAGATTCTGACTTAGAAGAAGGAAAAATTCTTTGTAAATCTTCTCCCATGGAATAAAGTTAAGATCCAAATCAGAATCTGAAGTCCCAATGGGAGTCACAGACAAATGTCATTTACATTTTTGTGACTCTGAGGATTTAAAAATGTTCTTCTTTTTAAAAAGTTGCTAC
Source organism: Plecturocebus donacophilus (assembly GCA_004027715.1). NCBI lineage: Eukaryota > Metazoa > Chordata > Mammalia > Primates > Pitheciidae > Plecturocebus > Plecturocebus donacophilus. The sequence continues at coordinate 39,555 of PVKP010002481.1, read as the reverse complement.
CTAAGATCTGTTTAAAATCTAAAGTAACTTACCTGATGTTCTTCCAGTGGCTCCTGTGTCTAACACGGGGCAGCTGGTGTGATCACAACTCTTTCTTTGTAGGACTTATGTTGAATAGATACAGGTGTTCATAGAATTCTGCGCTGGGCTGCACAAACAATGGAGGAAGATGGCTTAGGCAACAAAAATAGAAGTTCCTCATATTGAAAATGAAATCAATGTATTTAGAAATACAGGCCTACAGTGATGTGATAACCATAGTTACAAATTTGCGAGCATTCATGATGTTTACTACTGCAAACTGGGCATTACCATGTACCATTTTATAAAGGAGAACACTTAAGGTCCAATTAGTTAAGTGAGCTAGTAATAACAGAGCGGTGGTTTACACTTTGATCTTTTGGCCACAGTGATTGCTTCAGAGATAATCATGTGCTGAAAGCCAGGCCAATGGACGATTTTAGAAATAATTGGAAAGAGAAGCTCTGTTGGGAATCCCAAAAAGTGGACGTAAGCCTGAAGCTTCTGTGATAATGTCCTAACAGGAACTTGTTTAAGAATAAAGCCAAAGCAGAAGAAAGCAGAAGAAATGGAAAAAATGGGATCTCTGAGGACATGATTTCAACACATGGATCCAGCTATGCCTGAAGCCAAGCTGCTTCTGGAATGTTTAGTTACATGAAACAATATATTCCTTTTTGGGTTTAAGCTTCTTTGAAAGACTTTTCTGTCTTAAAAATGGAAAAAGAAAGGGTCTTGACTATTCTGTCCTTTTTTGCCAAACTTTCTGAGTTCCCAAGAGATTTTTTATCTTTTGCCTCAGCCTCCTGAGGAGCTGGGATTACAGGCATACACCACCAAGCCTAGCTAATTTTTGTATTTTTAGTAGAGACGGGGTTTCACCATGTTGGCCAGGTTGGTCTCAAACTCTTGACCTCAGGTGATCCATTCACCTTGGCCTTCCAAAGTGCTGGGATGACAGGCATGAGCCAATGTGCCCAGACTTTGTCTACCCCTTTCTCACACCTGAAACCACAATCGGTATTACACCATCACAATGAATGGTGGTTGCTTTTTGAAACACATCAGTCCTTTACTAGACTTAAAAATTCTGCAGGATGGAGATAACGCCTTTCTTTCAGTGTGTGTGTATGTGTGTGTGTGTGTGTGCGTACTACCTATATACCCAAGTTGACTCCAAATATACAAAGTAATCTTCAGAATTTACACAACACATTCTTTAGGTAGCATTATGCATCAAGAAGATGGTTTTCCAGCCCCTTCCCAGTATAATAGGGCCTTGCTTTTTAAACTTTAATATGCAAAAATATCCTCTCAAGGTGTTGTCAAAATGTAGATTTTTTTTCAGAAGGTGTAGGGTAGGGCCAGACATTCTCATTTGAGTAGCAAAATATTGGATATGTGTCACCAGTCCTCTTAAGGGAAGATGTCATGTCAGAACATATAAGAACATTCTCATAAATCTTTGACTTGTTAAGTAGTGAAGATATATTTTTTAAGGGCTAATCTCAAATCCAAACTTAGGGATTAACTTAATATAATGTGAGAGGCACAGAGCTATTATTTTCTTAATGTGTGTTGAACCAATGAATGTTGACACATTTCCCAAGTGATCAATGTATGCTGTTACAAAGTCATGCATAAGTGAAAGATCCAAATGTAGGTTTATTGATGTAGTTTTGGATTATTCATTGTAACTAGACATTAAGAAACTACCACTTGTAGAGTTTTAATGTTGCATCAAAGACTGTGCATGCAGTCTGTGGTGTTGCATCCACAATTAAGTGAAAAGGCTAGTAAAGTACTTTTCCCTTTCCACATAAAACATCTGGATGAGGCTGGATATTCTCCATATAAGTTAATGCAATTGACATATCACGACTGATTATATGAAGAAGCAGATATAAGAATCCAGCAGATACTCTTAAGGTAGACAATAAAGAGGTTTGAAAAAATGTAAAACAGTGCTGTTCTTCTCAATAAATGATTAGTTTTGGAAAATATAGTTATTTTTCATAAAAAGATATCATATAAACATAATGGCTTTATCATTTTTTTAAACGAGCTTGTTTATATTTATAAATAAAAGTTTTTTTCAGTTCTATATTAAAATATGGTAAATATTGAGAGATGTAATCTACATAAACAAATACTCCATGGGATCCTCAATAATTTTAAGAGTATAAATTGATCCTGAGACTAAAACTTTTGATAGCTACAACTTAAGAGCAATTCATCTCTTTGGTTTCGCTCCCAATTCTGCCATACAAATATTTGAATTTGTTTAAGCATTGAATAAATTCCAGGTGCTTAATTGTTGCTAACCATGGGAAGGAGGTATAATTATTAGTCTCGTTTACAGTCAAGGAAATTGAGATTTACGGAGATTTAAAAACTTGCCCAGTATCTCATAGCTAGGAAGTAGTAAAGATTTGAAGTTAGGTGCCTGACTCAGAAGTTCCACTCTTAACAACCTTGCAACCCAGCTCAGCTGAAAAGAAAGGTTTGAAAAAGGAAAAGAATAAAAGATTTTTTTTTTTGGTTAACATACTACACTCTTCTTAGATAGCAGTGGTGTTACAGGTTAATTATAAAAAGACTTTTGTTGTTGTTTTGGTTATACTCCTATAACTCCTCCTGCAAGGAGGACCACGTTACTTCATCTCTGTGAGCTGAATGACTCCTCCACTCCTGGCTGCAGCCTGGGAGACAAGGTCCCAAATATGCCTTTGTTCTTAGACCACAGGCACGGATTGGCTTTGTTCCCTGATTGCCCAGCAGCTTTTCTCCCTGGCTCTTTTTTCAGCACACTTTCCATGTCTCTTCCAAATTTGCCATTTCTCCAGTGGATGCTCGGCTCTCAGCCCACAGGTGGACCTGAATAAGCACATGGAGCACAGGGACTCCATCAAATGTGCACGTGGCAGCAAAGCCACCCACTGGGCTCCTGATAGGGTGAATTGCACAGCCCAGAGACTTTTTCAGGAGATGTTCTCCTCTGGGTCTTTCAGAGCCATAGTCATGCCCATGTAGGCTCAGGAAACAGGAGCCCTCTGGGTCATGCAATAATTGGTGGTCACCTTGTCACCACTGTTTGTTTCATGCTGTAAAGATGAAGTCTGGAGATGCTTTGACTGGAGGGTCTCGGTTTGTATAACAACAAGTGGCAATTCAAGGCACACCATCTGGAAAATTCTCCCATTATATAAACACTGTAAATATTTATTTAAACTCCCCCCACCTCCCACTGCCATTTCAGAAGCAAATTATTCAAAAGGCTAGATTTTTACACATAGTGTACATAAAGAATACTATGGGCAGTGAGAGTGTAAACATCCCAGCCGTGCAATGTAACTCTTAGTAGAAATTACTCTCCTTGGGACTGAGATGGCATTTCAGATTAGAAATGGTGATTTATGGTGCTTAACCAATTTGCTCAAAGTCATACAGTTAGTAAATGACTTTGGAGTCAGACAGAATTTGGATTAAATTCCATTCTTGTTAGTTATCTGTGCAATTTCTGCATGTTTCTTAATGTTACTGAGTCTTGAGTTCTTTATCTATAAAATGGGGATAGGAATGCTGTGATGATTAAATAAAATAAGAAATTTCAAGTTCTGAGCACAGTGTCTGGTGCATAACACGTGCTCAATAAATTCTCTATAATGATCATTGTACTGTTATCTATCTTATTATTTTACAACTCTTGTCTGTTCTCATGACCATTCCTCTACCTACTGGTGCTCTGAACAGTAAGTTGTCTGTGTTCCGTCAATGCCTAGGTCAGTGCTTAATATTTGGGGTTCTTAATAACTGTTTTGAATGAGTGAATGAATAAAAGAATGAACAAATAATGAGATCATGACAAGAGATTTTTATTGATCAGTGAATTTCTAAATGGAAATACTGGGAAATGTTGTTGGAATTATCGGAGGCTCAGCAATGACTGCTTAGTGTGAACAGTGAGGAACTGGGTGAAAGAACGTCCTTGGGTGGGAAGAAATCCAGAAGGCAGAACCTCTAGCTCACTCATGGGGGCATCCATGCACTGCCTCTGACTGACGACAAACCTTTCCTGGAGGGCTATTAAAATGGTTATATATTTAGGTAACTTTTGAAATAGGTGTTGTGCAGGGAAATAGGAAGTTTCTTTGACCTTTGAAAATCTGCCCCTAATTGAGTTTCTCTGGTTAGAAAACAATTCCTCTAGATTAACTAGTGTTTAGGGTAGTATGACTACAGTTAAAAAACAAAGACCTAAATGTGCATTTCTTGCTCTTTAACCACATTGGGAGGGAAAATATGTATTAATACATGGGATGGCTATCTTCCATTAAATAATTCAGAGAATCTAGGTTAAGAGAGGTTTGCCAGATCACCTGGGGGTTATCTCCCTTCCAGTCAGCTGAATGGGGAAAGGAACATAGGCTGCATGGAAGGTTTCTTAATAGCAGCACTCTTGTCTATGTTTTATTGGCCAGAATGACCACACCAGACTGCAAGGGACTCTGGGAAATGTAGTGTCTGGCTGGCACTTTCCAGAACGATGTGCAATATATGAGGAGGAACATAAATATGTTGTGAACCATGAGCTGTCTTTGCCATACTTTCAAGGAGACAATACCTCTGGGAAGAATGATTTAGTGTAAATTAGTTTGTCCCTGCCAGAGAAAGGAGATCCTTAACAGGAAGTTTTTATCCTAGAAAAGGTTGGGGTAAAAGGTTCAGAGCCATCAAAGCTGAGCAGTGTAGTCCAGCTGTGGGAAAGAGAATGGGGCAAGCCTATGTCCTATGGTCCTGGACCCCTCAATGTGAGAAGTGATGCTTCAGGACAGGATAGAAACATAAGATAGAGGCATAAAGGTGACTAAGTCACGCTTTGCCAAGGATAAGAAATGGCTGCCCTCCAAGGAGGAAAATGGTGCTTGTGGGCGGCCTTTGCAATAAAGCACTTACAAGCCATTTGGGGGCTCTGCTCAGGTGCCTCAAGCTGTGGGGAAAGAATAAGGACATGTTTCCCCCATACTACTTTTACCCCTTCAAGAAGGAGAGGCAGGCTCATTATGTCTCTAGGTGGATTTTATAGTTCTGGATTTGAGCCTACCAGTTGCATGTGGTTTCCAAATACTTATTTTATCACACTCCATGATTACCTCTATTATGTGTGGCTAACATTGAGTCTTTTCAGATTTAGTAGGGATATAAAAGGTTTAAATAAGACCAATATCAGATGTGTCTGGGATTCCATTTCTCGCATGCACACTGTAAATAAATGCTGATGAAAAATATTTGAGTTCCAAATTCTGCCACCCCAAATCCTACAAATATGCACATTAAATCCCCATAATCCTATAAAAGCCTTTTTACTTGTAAATAACACTATCTTGTTTTCCATCTCAAATTTCTTCTCCTGTAATTACACAATATTTGGTTTCCCCTTTTTAGGCAATTCAAATTAGAACTTATTTCATTTCATAATTACAAACATTCATTTTGAGTAAAGACTAATCTGACAGGAATTTGGTTCCAGTGATATTGTAACCCAGACTTATAATAGCAAAGCAATCCATCTCCTGACTAATGTCTTGGAATTTTTTACAACTCTACCCCAGCTAAACATTTGCATTTGGAAAGTTTTATCCTTTTCCTTGAAATAATAATGCTTTATTAAGAGCACTATGTGATTTGATTTTTTTAAAAAAATAATGATTTAAATCAAAGACTTCAAGATATAAAGAATTTAAAGGGTAAGCCATTCCACTTTCTTAGTTTTGGGTTATTTTATAACTCCCATGAGCTTTAGAGTGAAACGTTGCTTAGAAAATGTTCATTATTAAGTTAGGTTTCAACTGTTTCCTGAAAAAGGAGAAGAAAATATTCTTTGTCTGGGTATCATAATAGGCGATAATTTTGAAATACTAGATAAAGTATATGTTATTGCTATTCTGAGTATAGGTAGAATAGAATAAGATCATGGCTGACTGATCATTTAGTCATAGAGAGTTAATATCTAGGAAAACACAGTGTTCATTAACTAAAATGAGAGAAAAATGTCAGATGGAGTGTTTGCAGGGTGATCATGGCTTATCCATTAAAGTGTAAAAACCACTCCAAAACATGGTGGTTAAAAACAATGATTCATTATGTCGATTACAAGGATTCATTCCTCTCCTGCGTCCTGGGGGTTGATGAACTCAGCTGGGCGGTTCTTGCTTGTTGGGGTCCCTCACGTGGTTGCAGTCAGATAGTTGCTGATGTGTAGACATCTGAAGCTTCTACTCCTCATATGTCCAGCCCTGAGGCTGGGACACTGGGGGGCTGTTGGATATTTCTCTCTCCAGTGGTCTCAATGTGTGGCTAGCTTGGTCTTGTGCACAGCATGGGGTGTCTCATGTTGTGAAGAAGTGCAAGTAGTAGTCAGTTTTCTCACATGGCAGCTTGCTTCCCTCCCAAGGAAGTGCTCTAAGAGACTGGGGCAGGTGCTGCAAGGTTTTTGTGAGCCTGGCTTTGGAATTCCTGGAGATCACTTCTGCTTCATTCTGTCTGTTTTGAGTAAGTCATGGGGCCAGTTAAGTTCAATGGAAGGGGATTACCTACAGTCATGAGTAGAGGAATGCACAGGTCATTGGAGGGCCATCTTTGGAGACTGCTGACCACAATCATCAAGCAGTTGGTTCATTTGCCTACTTAGATTATTTTAATAGGTGAAATGATCACACTAAATCACAAGTGTTTGTATTCAGAAGGATTTGAAGTTTGCAGGAGCAAAGGGAGCAGAGGAAGATTCTTTGACAGGTCTACCTCACAACTCTTTGAATAACCTGTGAGTGTGTGTGTGTGTGCGTGTGCGTGTGTGTGAGAGAGAGAGAGAGAGAGAGAGAGAGAGAGAGAGAGAGAGAGAGAGAGAGAGAGAGAGAGATTGGAGAGATTGGAGAGATTGGTGGAATTTTAGATTACTTTGACTACAGTTGTACAATTGACCCCTCAACAATGTGGGGTTAGGGACACTGATCTCCTCACAGTTGAAAGCCCACATATAACTTTGGTTCTCCGAAAAGTTAACTACTAATTGTAAGGTTTGTTTCCGAGGATAAAACGAAGAAACTGAGGCCAGCACCAAAATAATCCAATGCAAGGGAATTTATTCAGGCTCCCGGGTGAGGTTCTGTGGTCCGGATAGGAGGGGCCGGAGAAGTCGCACAGACTCCTCTCAGACAGGGGGTTTTATAGGGAGTGAGTCTATTTTTAGACAGGGAGTTTTTATAGTGAGTCTATTTTTAGACAGGGGGTTTTTATAGGGAGTGAAACAGCTCACTCCCTCTTGGTTGAGGGAGAGCAAGACTGCTATTGGGTAAGTTACAAGCCTTGACCTAGGACTTGGCTTGTTATTGGCGGGAATTACTTGCCTGCTATTGGTTGTTAAGGCTTAGCTGCTATTGGTTATTAAGAAGCTATGGTTGCAGCACCTTGTTTGCATACTGGGCTCTTTAAGAGAAAACCAGGCTGTGCGAGCAAGGGAGAAGGGAACATGCCCGAGCATGTCTGAGCTTGCTCGGGGCATGTCTGAGCTTGCTCGGGGCTTGTGAAAGGAAAAAAAAGAGGGGCGGGTGTGTCCGAGCTCCCAGCAAGGCAACCGGCCTTACACTAACAACCTGTTGACCAGAGGCCTTATTGATAACATAAACAGTAGATTATCATGTAAATAGACTGATATGTAGATTTGTTTTATGCATTCACGACATACCTAACTTTTCCTAGGCTCTGTGGCTCATCTTTGAGTTTTTTCAAATTGTTGCGAATCATTAAAGATTTTCCCAAAATATTTATTTTAAAAAGTATTCAGATAAATTGTCCCACACAGTTCAAACTCATGTTGTTCAAGGGTCAAGGATAGTTTGATTGAGAAGGAAATAAATATTAAGTGCTTCCGTTCTGCCAAGTTTTGTGCTACACACTTGGAGCATTTAATATGATTATTGGGAAATTGGTAGGTTAGTGGTCATGTTCAAATCCTTGCTGGCTTTGAAACTCATGAGGGTGAGTTACTTAACTTCAGTCAGCCTCTGTTTTATGATGTGTAACATATTTGAGGGGCTTTTGTTCATGGAGCGAAACAGTCAGTTCCTTTTGCACTTTTTCAGTATCCAGTTTATTAGCATTATGAATGTATTAATGAGTATTTTTAAAAATAAAACAGGTTAACATTCCTCTAACTCTTTATATACTATTTATACAACAAATAAATTAAAAGTTATGAATTTAACAAATGATATTTTCTGAAATATGTAAATAATTACTGGTTAAATCTAGGATTTCTAAATATTCAATTAAAATTTTAAGTCTAATATCATATTCTTGTAAATATTTTAAACACTTTAGAAAGCAGACAACACTCATACAATATTAATGATTTTTATGGTACTAATCAAGAATCTTACACGAAAACCTGGTATAAAAATGTTAATACATCTGTTTGTTTCTTCATTATCTCTATTCTAATTCTGTTTACTTTCACCTGGGAGGTTGATTTGGTGCATTTACTCATCTAGAGATTCAGATGACCTTCCCAGACCTATTGATGTTGTGGAGACAGGGTAACATTTTTGTTCTCTGCCCCTTCCCTCAGAGCTCCATAACATCTTCTACTGTTATGGTCTGCATGTATACCCCTTAAAAAACATGTGTTGGAACTTAACTGTGAATGTGACAGCATTAAGCGATGGAATTTTTAGGAGATGATTAAGTCATGAGGGTGAAGTCATTATTTTTTATTTATTTATTTTTATAATTTATTTATTATACTTTAAGTTCTGAGGTACATGTGCAGATTGTGCAGGTTTGTTACATAGGTATACACATGCCATGGTGGTAGCTTGCTGCGTCCATTGCCCTGTCATCTACATTAGATATTTCTCCTAATGCTATCCCTCCCCAATCCCCCCACCCCGTGCTATTCCTCCCCGGCCCCTACCCCAGGCCCCGGTGTGGGATGTTCCCCTCCCTGTGTCCATGTGTTCTCATTATTCAACACCCACTTATGAGTGAGAACATGCGGTGTTTGGTTTTCCGTTCTTGTGTGAGTTTGCTGAGAATGATGGTTTCCAGCTTCATCCATGTCCCTGCAAAGGACATGAACTCATCCTTTTTTATGGCTGCATAGTATTCCATGGTGTATGTGTGCCACATTTTCTTTATCCAGTCTATCATTGATGGGCATTTGGGTTGGTTCCAAGTCTTTGCTATTGTGAACAGTGCCACTATTAAAGGACTCGAGGGAATGAGTTCCCTTTCTTTCGCTCTTTTGTCATGTTCAGACACCTAAATGGTGCCATTTACTAGAAATAGGTCTTCACCAGACACCAAACTTGCTGGCACCTTGATGTTGGACTTGCCAGCTTCCAGAACCATGATAAATAAATTTCTAGTGTTTATAAATGACCCAATCTGTGGTATTTTGCTATAGCAGCACAAATGAATTAAGATAGCTACCATTTTTCTTCATATCATTATCAGCTGATATGCATATTTTATATATTTTTTTGTCTGTATATCCATGTAAGAATATACAATCTATGTGGACACATTTTTTTTTTGTCTGTTTTATGCCCTGCTGCTTTTTTAATGTTCAGCACAGCACCTAGAGCATAGAAGCTGGCCACAGAAATATTAAATAAACAGATGATGAATTTTGGACAATGATATTAATTAGCCTATGTGAGTCAAGTGTTTTCTCGGTAGAGATTTCCAGGTGGGCAGGCTCTGATCTAAGTCAGGTGTTTTCCATTATATGATGAACTGTTCAAATTATTGCCTTTGACTGAGGTCAAGAATTTCTCCTGAATCACACTGATTTGTAGCCTATATTTATAGAAAGTAATATAAGTCCATTTTAGAGCTGCTTGCTTTGAACTGGAGCCTAGACTATGTTAGACTAAAATCTAAAATTTTGAGTCACGTTGCTGCCTTGCAATGGCAGATTTCTTTCTCATTGGCCATGAAGACCTGTAGTATTGAAACTATATCACAATGTTGAAGAATTAGATGAGATAATCCACATTAGGTAAGTGGAACAGCACCTGACAGATATTAAGATCTCAATATTATTATTCTTATCAATAGTGCTGTTTTCAATTGTCCTTGCTACAAGGCCATTTGCTTTCTTATTGGTGTTTCTGAGGAATTCCTTAGTCCAGTCTGAATGACAAGATATGTTACAAGTTATACATAGAAATAGTTATTTGACAGCAAACCTGTCCATTATATGTTATACCTATAGAACCAAATGCTGTTTCTCTCACAATGAGCTGATAAGCAAATATAGGAAAATAAATAACTCCTAGAGTAGCAAAGTGTTATCTGCTCTCAACTTTTCCTTTTTGCACAGAACCTTGGTCTATAGAGTGTATGAGTACAAATGTATAGGAAGCTAATATTTGTTGATTGCATCATATGTGCCAGGAATTTTGCTTTTTTAAATTTATTATAACTAATAGCCAACTGAGATATGAGCTTTTTCTTAAAGATATGCCTTTCTTTGTTTGACATGTATTTTATGGATATGGGGACTAAGGCCTAGCTAGAAAGGTGAAAAAGGCTAGGCACAGTGGATTATGCCTGTAATCCCAGCACTTTGGGAGGCCAAGGCAGATGAATCACTTGAAGTCAGAAGTTCAAGACCAGCCTGGTCAACATGGTGAAACCCTGTCTCTACCAAAGAATAAAAAAAATTAGCCAGGGGTGGTGGCACACACTTGTAATCCCAGTTACTAGGGAGGCTGAGGCAGGAGAATCACTTGAACCCGGGAAGCAAAGTTTGCAGTGAGCTGAGATGACGCCACTGCACTCCAGCCTAAGCAACAGAGACTCCATTTCAAAACCAAAAACAGAAAAAAAAGGTGAAAAAAAAAATCCTAAAGTCACGAAGCTAGCAAGCATCAGAATAAGAGTTAGAACTCAAATATGACTCACATAAGGCTGACTGGTTTTTTTTCACTGGACCTCGTTTTGGGGGAAGGGCAGTGCTTCTGTAGAACATAAGTTGTTATGGCTTTGACTATTCAATTATTTTTTCAATACCATCCAATATGAGTTTATCACTTAGCCTCTACACAAGTTTTATTAAGTAAATTTTCCAAATGAAAACTTGAATCCACTATGGCCAGATACCTGTTGCCAAATATTCGAATACAAATTGCATTTATTTGTTGACTATAATGTAAAATTATTTAAATATAATAAGTTTGTTATGCTAACATATAATTATGCTAGTACTTCAAGAAGATGAAGTCCTAGACATGGAATCACAAGTATACACATTTTAAAATTAAATGGATATTGTAAAATTATCCTGTATAATAATTGTAATAATTTACCCCTCAGAATTCTTTTGCTTGTATAGATGTTTCCAACTTTTAAGTTTTTAAACACTATTCTAGACACATTCTACTTTAATATGTATTAATTTGTTAGTGATATTGTATGTCTTTTTCTTTATTAGCCATACAATTTCATGTGTTCTATGAATTCTTGTTCATTTTTTTTTGCTCATTTTAATGGTAAGGGTGTTTTCTTATTCATTTTAGGAGATTTTCTTATACTTGAGATATTAACCCTACCCATTATATGTGTTACAGATTATTTTTTCACATATTCTATCATTTATCTTTCAACTTTGGCTATAAAATTTATTTTTCTAACAGAATTATTTCTAGAATAATTTTAATTATTAATATAAGTAACAATTTATATGATCATAACTTATGTAAATAATTATAACAATATAATTTGTTATGAATGCTGGTCTGATAACAGTATTCAATAAACATCTGTTTAATGAATGAGGCAATATTCACAGAACTATCCATCCTTAGGGAAAAAAATACCTAATTCAATATATGAGAGTGTTAACCGTGAAAGACATAACAATATAATTTTTAATTGACCAAGAATATAAAAATATATCTTAAACAACATAATTTTTGGAGAAATTGGCCACAAATTAGAATGAAAATAGAAATATTTGAGACTGTAACAGACAAATATGCTCAAGAGAGGAGCATCACACACTGGGGGCAGTAGTGGGGGGGTAGGGGAAGGACAACAGGGGGTGGGGAGGGTGGGGAGGGATAACATGGGGAGAAATGCTGGATATAGTATACACTTAAAGTAAAATTTAAAAAAAAGTAGAAGAAATGAATAAGACCTACTATTTGATAACACAACAGAGTGACCATAGTCAATAATAACTGAACTGTACATTTTAAAATAAAGAGTGCAATTGAATTGCTTGTAACTAAAAGGATAAATGTTTGAGGGGAAGGATACCCCATTCTCCATGATGTGCTTATTACATATTGCATGCTTGTATCTAAATATCTTATGTATCCCATAGCTATATAAATGTATATATCTACTGTGAAAAAAAAGGAGTTGATATATAAGGGAAAAAATAGAGTACTAAGGAAAATTCTCTCTTAGTAGCTCAAAATGAAAAACAAAACCCATTTCAAGAAAGGACGGTTGGGGCCAGGCACGGTGTCTCACACCTGTAATTCCAGCACTTTGGGAGGCTGAGGCAGGCGGATCACCTGAGGTCAGGAGTTCAAGACAAGCCTGGCCAACAGAGTGAAACCCCATCTCTACAAGAAGTACAAAAATTAGCTCGGTATGGTGGTGCGTGCCTGTAGTCCCAGCTACTCGGGAGGCTGAGGCACGAGAATTGCTTGAAACTAGGAGGTGGAGGTTGCAGTGAGCTGAGATTGCACCACTGCACTTCAGCGTGGGTAACAGGGTAAGAATCCATCTCAAAAAAAAAAAAAAAAGGAAAAGACTCTTTTATGTTACCAAACAAACCCACAGGGCAATCTCTGTTGATGGCTGCATGCATCTCTTGCCTTTCATTTGTCATCAGTGGCCTGCAAGGGTTTTTACTAAGCAGTTTGACTGAGACAGCAGCAGTGGGACAGAGCAAAATGTTTTGTCTCTACCACTTACTATCTGTGTAGCATTAAGTGGTTTACCTAACTCACCAGCCTCAGTTTCCCCTTCTGTCAAATGGGAATGAGAATACTGACTCATGGGATGGCTGTGAAGATTATTGTGAGCCAGGATATGTGACACTATTTTAAAATCCATACTATTCTTATAAATCGTATGTTGTTTGTGATGATCATTCATAACATCATTTTCAAATAATGGGCAAATTAATCAAATCAGTTATCTTTTACTGAGGAAATGAGGCATGAGAAGAAAAGAAGACATAGTTTCTGCTTTAATAGACCTTAAAAATCTAATAATTATAATTAGCATTTATATAGCATCATAGAATTTACAAAGTGCTTTCACCCTCTGGATTATTCATTCGACCATGGAACTACAATGGTGATAAATGAGATAGAGCCCCTGACCTTGTGGTTAGGGAAAAACAAATATACACAAGAGTAAATAAAATACTTAAAAGTTATAATATTTCCTGTGAAGGAATTAAGCATAGGGTAGAATGTTAAATGATAGGTATGAGTGCAGAGGGTGAATTTTAGGAGAGTGGTTGGAGAATGTCTGTCTGAGGCAGTCATAAACAAGCTGAGACCAAGAAAGACCAGCAGGGTTTGGCTATGTACAGAAATGAGAAGAGTGTTCCGAGCAGAAGAATCAAGTGGCCAAGAGGTCCGGCAGCAGGACAGACTAAAACACACTAGGCTCAAACCCAGAGGGGAGAGACACAGAGCAGGGTTGGATCACAGAGGGCTGGCGAGGCCCGCTAAGAAGTCCGGATTTTATTCTAAGTGCAGTGCCAACCCGCTGGAGGCTTGTAAGCCAGGTAATTTCTAAATGATGCGAAGATCACCTTACTGATCTGAGGAGAATGGATTGAAAGGGCTAAGAATGGAAATGAGGAAACCACTAAAGATGCTGTTGCATTAGTCAGGAGAGAGAAAGAGAATCTTTATTTAATTGTGACCAGTGGAATTTGTTAGATATGAGAGCAGACACATAAGCTCTACCGACCTAACTCTGTCTCATCCCTGGGGTGTCAGAGGTTCAGAGGAGGAGATATTATTTCATCTAGTTCCAGGATGGCAGTACTCTTTATTTCAGTGGTTTTGAGAGTTGAATTAAAATGATCATGGAAATTAAGCAATTGTTTTGCAGATTTACTTTAACCGATCTGTCATGGATTTGTCCATGTCAAACATCTACAGTTGGGGATTCTGATACGGCTTGGCTCTGTGTCCCCACCCAAATCTCATGTTGCATTGCAATCCCCATTTGTTGAAGGAGGGGCCAGGTGGGAGGTGATTGCATCATGGAGGTGGATTACCCCATGCTGTGCTCATGATAGTTCATGAGTTCTCATGAGATCTGATAGTTTAGAAGTGTGGTACATTCCTCAGCCCCGTCTCTCCTGCCACCATGTAAGATATGTTTGTTTCCCCTTCACCTTCTGCCATGATTGTACGTTTCCTGAGGGCTCCCCAGACTTGCAGAACTGTGAGTCAATTAAACCTCCTTTGTTTATAAATTACCTAGTCTTTACAGCAGTGTGAGAATATACTAGTACAGATTCTGTATTAATTTGCTATGGCTGTGAAAACAAAGTACCACAGACAGGGTGGCTTAAACAACAAGAATTAATTTTGTCACAATTCTGGAGGCTGGAAGTCTGAGATCAGATTGTCACTGGGGTTGATTTCTTCTGAGGACTCCCTCTTTGGCTTGTAGATGGCTTCTTCTCCTATGTTCTCACGTGGTCTTCTCTCCATATCTGTCTGTCGTAATCTCTTCTTAAAAGGACATCCATCATATTGGACCAGTTCCTCTTAATTATCTCATATTAGCTTAGCTTAACAACCTCTCTCTCTCTCTCTCTCTCTCTCTCTCTCTCTCTCTCTCTCTCTCTCTTTTGGACACAGAATCTTGCTCTGTTGCCCAGGGTGGAGTGCAGTGGCATGATCTTGGCTCACTGCAATGTTCTCCTCCTGGATTCAAGTGATTCTCCTGTCTCAGTCTCCTGAGTAGCTGGGATTATAGGTGCATGCCACCATCCACCATGCCTGGATAATTTTTGTATTTTTAGTAGAGACGGGGTTTTGCTATGTTGGCCAGGCTGGTCTCAAACTCCTGACCCCAGGTGGTCGGCCTGGCTCGGCCTCCCAAAGTGCTGGGATTACAGGTGTGAGCCAAAATGCCTGGCCTTAGACTACCTCTTTTTAAAGATGCTACCTCCAAATACATTCTGAGGTACTGGGGTTTAGGTGTAAACACGTACATTTAGGGGAGATGCAATTCCTCCGAGAGCAGATTTTAAGAGGAAATCTGTTTTGGGGGAATCAAGTGTGATAATAAAAGTCAGAATACAGTTAACTTATTTTGGGCATTTGCTGAATAGTTACATTTCTCATAAGTCTTCAAGAAATAGATGTGGTTTTCTTTCCTAATTAGTACCAACTGTGATGACTTAAATGCCTCCTCAAGGGATTGTTCAGCACATTCACTAAACCTTTGTTAGACCACCAGCCTACCTCTTGTTAATATTCATGTGATTTGTGCTCTGTTTGAGAGTAATATATTAACTTCTCTGCAGCTAGGTAAAATCTGGGGAGAAATGTGATAGGAACAAATAGGAGCTAGTGTTGATGCATTTTGCAATTATGTGCTTTCTCCACTTTCTGGTATATAATTGAAAGAGTCAATTTTCATGCACATTTTGTAGCCATAATGCTTAGAGGCACCAGCTTCTCTGCTGAAGTAACCATAGGTGAAGCCACAAGTTATTCAAGAGATATTAGCACCTCTCTTACTGTACATGGCCTGAGCACATGAAAAGAAGACACTGGTCAACCAGAGAAGAGGCCCAGGTCCCTGAACCTCAGAAGTCTCTCTATGGGCACTATGTGGATCCATGCTGTCTCACTGGTTAGCAGTTTTGGATTTTCTTTCCTTTGGTGAGGAGAGAAGTTTATTGGTAAATGGAATTCAGTTGAATTTTGATATTTATGTCTCATGAAAAATTTTGATTGAGCTTGTTACAAGGCTTTCAGACTAACAAGGTGCATGAGTGTTTACCAGCCCATGAGTAATGTGGAGTCACAAACCTTGGAAAAGCTTTCTGTTCCCCATGTGAATTATCATGATCAGAACCAGGAATGACTATTGGCATCTTTAGGAATCAAAGCTTGAAGGCAGAGAGTTTTTTTGGAAATTGGTGTTGCGCTGTAACCTGTGGTGTTGGGGGAGGTCCTTAAATGAGGAAGGCCTTCATATTCTGCTAGAGAACTTTCACTGGGTTACTTAGCAAGTTGCTGGGGCCTTTGGCTTCTATCACCCTAGATGAAGCAGAAAGATAACTGGTTTTGGACTCAGATGCTAGCTGGACCACTACTAATTGTGTGAACTCCCTGAGCCTCAGTTTCTATACTTGAAAATAGGGATAACTCATAAATGGCTTGGGTCATAGAAGAAGCTTAGTAAATACTTGGTGACTGAATGAACACTTCCCTCCTTACCTCAGTTCGTCCTCTCTCCATCCTGCTGTCTTCTAGTTCTTTGTCTCTGTCTTTATCAAAAGCACTTTTTAGAGATGATTTCTTTAGATATTAATATATCTTCATGTAGATTTAGCATACTGTCATCCATCTTAAGGCTATCTTTAATCTGTGTTCTTTACTATGAAGAGAAAATTCTGTGTCCTCTTAAAGAGTTTTTAAGCATTATTATTTAGGAAACAGGTCGGAAGGCATTGGTGGCACCACCCAAAGTATGGAACAAAGTGAATGCTTATAGGAGTAACTGTTTTGGTAGCCTCAAAACTGTTGAGCTTCCATATCATAGCTATTAGTGTTTCTATCCCTATTGTGTATTCCATCACTCAACCAATGGAAATAACATGGTCTTTCAGACAAAAACTAATTCAAGCCTGACTTTGCTACTTCAAACTGGGTGAACTTGGGTAAGTTTCTTAACTTCTCTGAACCTCAGTTTCCTCATCTGTGAAATAGGAATAATATATAAATGACAACATCGAAGAGGTATTAGAAGCCTAAATAAAAAGACTGCATTTAGAGCACTTAGCACAGTTGTGGACATATGTAAGTTCTCAATGAATGGTAATTATTATTCTTGTTGTTATAATATTGATTCTAATGTATTTTTAAAAAGCCCCTAAGAAAATGTCTAGAATAGAGTATGCTTAGTATGTAGTAGTAATGGTTACTTTATTTTTATTGTTACAAGAAACCTTTAAAACTAACGTAAGGCCGGGCATGGTGGCTCATGCCTGTAATCCCAGCACTTTGGGAGGCCATGGTGGGTGGATCACGAGGTCAAGAGATCGAGACCATCCTGGCCAACATGGTGAAAACCCGTCTCTACTAAAAATACAAAAATTAGCTGGGCATGGGTTGGCACGCACCTGTAGTCCCAGCTACTCGGGAGGCTGAGGTGGAAGAATCGCTTGAACCAAGGAGGTGAAGGTTGCAGTGAGCCGAGATTGCGCCACTGCACTCCAGCCTGGCGACAGAGCAAGACTCCAACTCAAAAAAAAAAAAAAAAACTAACGTAAACATTCTACCCAGCGCCATACCTATAAAGGAGCCTAACTAAACCAGGACCTAAGCTGCTGAGACCCAACAAAGGTGAATCTTTAACCCACAGTCTCAATGCCAGCAGTTGTCTTGGACTTTCTTACTTTCATAATCCCTTTTGCTCTTCTATGATCTCTGTGTTCCTTGCCTTCTTACTTCTAATTTCTCAGCCTGGCCTTGCACTCCTAGCTCTGTACATGTTCCTAAGGACCATGGATCAGGTGGTCAGCCCGATCCTTCTGTTTTAACTTGGGGACTATGTACATGGCTTACCTTATCTTCTGACTCCCACAAACTCCTGCCTTTCCCCTGGTCTCTGCTGGGCTCTGTATCCCCAACAAGTGCTTGGACAAAATCTAGCCACGATCTGGGTTTGGCCATTAGGAAGTCCTAGATCATTTTTTTTTAAATGTATTACTTCCAAATATCTATTTGGTACCAAATTCCATCTTGGTTACTTAATTCTACTCTTTAGATGATCTCCCTTCTTCTCTGCTGATTTATTTTGCTTGTAAGAAGATTCTAAGATCATTCATCTTGTCCTCATGGTGAGAAAGCTGCTAGCTATCTTCTGCTTATAGTATTAGCAATATTTTGTTGATTCTGACTCTATCACTCTCTGGCACATAATTTTTATAAAGATTGCTTTACAGGATGTCTCAGTCCATTTTGTGTTGCTATAACAGAATAATACAGACTTGGTAATTTATAAAGAAATAATTTTATTTCTCATAATTCTGAGAACTGAGAAGTCCAGTATCAAGGTGCTGGCTTCTGGTAAAGACCTTTTTGTTGTGTCACGTCATGGGGGAAGACAGAAGGACAAAAGAGCATGTGAGAGAGCAAGAGAGAGCTGAATTCACTTTTATCAGGAGCCCACTCCTGAGATAATTAACCCACTTCTGTGATAATAATGTTACTCCATTCACGAGGGCTCTGCCTTTTAAAGGTTCTACCTCTCAACACTATTGATTAGGGGTTAAGTTTCCAACACATGTACTTTGGGGGACACATTCAAAGCACCAGAGGGCCTGGTCTAATGATTAGGAGGATCATTGACCAATTGGTAGAACAGACTGAAACACTTTTGGCAAAACTGCCCTAGGTCTGTGCCAAAATGTCTAGAGAGGAGAGACCAAAGATCTTGCCAAAGCCCTTAGTCCCCCTGCTGGCCCGTGAATTCTGCTAGTTAAAGGGTTCAGCCAGCTTTAATTAAAAGTTTGATTCTATAGTTAGTTGCTTGATATCTATGCTATTTCTTACCCATTTGAATTCTGCAGACTTCTATAACCTATTACCAAGCACTATTTAATACAGGTTGAACATCCCTTATCTGAAATGCTTGGGCAGAAGCATTTCCATTTTGATTTTTTTGGGGGGAGATTTTGAAATATTTGCATTATACTTATTGGTTGAGCATCCATAATCTGAAAATCCTAAATGCTCCAATGAGAACTTTTTAAACCAATCATGTTGGTGTTCAGAATGTTTTTAATTTTGGAGCATTTTGGATTTCTGATTTTCAGATTAAGAATACTCAACCTGAATATCCACATATATACACTTCAGCAAATCCTTGTCAAAATAAGCCCAATAAATAAATATGCTGGCTTAGCTCTCTAAACTGTGATTTCCTGTCATGTAGAAGCTTCCTGATAACAATTAGTAAACCGTGGTCATGCTGTGTGTGCCCCTTGGGATCTGAATAGATTTTCATTCCATGCAGAGAAGTGGACAGGTCGAATGCTTAAAAGAAAATACATACCCACACTCCAGTAAAAACAACCCAACATTTATTTCAGGGTCATTCCATCAGGCAAAAAGGCTACCTTTTAGCTACTTCAATGCTTTGTGAAACCTTTCAAGCTAGGAGGAGAGTGATTCTGGTTTGTGTGGCTAAAACACTAGAGAGGATGATTGGTTTCATTAGTCAGAGAGGAGTGATAATATGCTGCAATACTTCTCCAGTTATTGGGCACTTTATGTTAATAACTCATGGTGGCTTGAGTGTTTAGGTATATATTTCAAACTCAGTGTAAAATACCATGCCATTAAGAATTTAAACACATTCTAATTTAATTATGGCAAAGAGCTGTTTCAAGCAATCTCGTGTTTTTGTTGGCTAGTTTTACTATTGCAAATTTCAAATATAGAAAGATTTATTTTCTTTTACTCTTTTCTGTATTTAGTCTGGATTGTTAGAAACCTTAATCATTTAAAAGAGCATAGATTTGGAAAATGAAGTGCAACTGAAGTTATGGAAAGTTGTATTTTTCTTCAATACTATTTTGTTTTCCATTTAGAAATGTGCCAAATTTTTCCTGCCCATAATAGATTGATTACTCACATGTTCTTTTTACCTTCTTTTTGTCCTTAAATGACTTTTCCATTCTTTGAGCAGCTACACTGTTGTCACATAATTTTTCTGCCACAGCCTAAAGTGAAAAAAACCCTACCAGTTGAAATATATATCAAAAAGATTATCATTTAATTATCATCCAACTCAACTTGGGATATAATAAATTGAGATGATTTCCTGGGTCCTGACTTCTGGGGGCTCCTGTGTAGTGACTTAGCCAGGCTACTGTAAGGGGACTGCGGGGGGAAGAGTTAGCACAGGGCAATGGGTAGTAAATAATATCTGGGCTTATGTATAAATTAAATCACGTAAGACTACCTTGTCCTGTGGTTCCAGAATTCTTCAACACACTCTTCATACTAACTCCTTTTGGTTTTCATTGACAATCAATCTAACTAGCTTATATAAAAATATTTTTACAAATAAAATGAGGGCAAGAAGGGGGTTCCTCCTGTGAGATTTCCCTTAAATCTGAACAACCTGAATCTGTTGACCCGGACTCTTCAACTTCTAGGGATGAACTTTGTTATCAAAGCCATTTGGGGAACTGATGAATGGTATGCATTTAATGCCTATGTGTAGCTTATATTCCTGATGGCAGCTTTTTAGGGCCAATCCTCAGTTCTCTGCCATCTCTAGCATGGGGACCTTGTGATCTCCAAATGCAGTAGGCAATAGACTCCCTAAATGTAAATCTTGGGTCTTTGAGTTCTCTGGGACTTTAAACTGGTAGCAAGCAGTGAAATGATGGACCCTAGGGTGGGGCAGTATGTCCCAATAATTTTGTGTTATGTTATTTAATTTTGAAAAAAATATAATATTTAACTTGGAAAAAGTACAAGCATGTCAGTCTGGTTTTCTTATATAAACTACAAAATATGAAAAATAATTGGTTGGATGAAATATGAAGACAAAAAATTGTAAAGATTTAGATACAGCTTTAGGGACAGAGTGGAATTATCTTCTTAATTAGCTTATAAATTAGCTTCATAATTATATAATATGTGTAAGTTATAGATATACATATTTATGTGTGTGTACATATATAATGTATGGAGGCCATTTTATCTCCAGGTTTTTTATTTAGCCATTTATAAATATTTTTCCATGTGGCTTCAGAAGCCTTCATGCGTTATATGTCTAATAGATGAGAGCTATCCCATTGAGTTGCTATAGGATAATTTTATTAAACTTTATGCCCTGTTGAATTTTTGGTATGAGAATTTTGAGTAAAGGGTAATAGACAGAGTGATAACTCTTGCTTTAATTGCCTTATTGACCAAAAACCTGGCCCAAATTTACATGACAATCAGCATAGAGAAGAGAACCAATTTTCAATTCGATTTTACCAGCACATTCCCTCCCAGAAGCCACTTTCAAAATATTACCTCCCACATTGCACACTCCCCTTACCACAAACACCCACAGCCATTTCCTGAGGCTTGTCTCTATAGGACACCAAAACATTTAAGGAGAAAGTAAAATGCTCCAAATGCTTCCCAGATGTCTGAATGTGTGGCATAATTTGGCATCAGAATGATTGGAGTTTTCATTTTCCAACTAGATGGTTTGGTAACATGCAAATGTAACCTTAATCTAGTAAGTAAGTTTCTTTTGTTTTTCTCAAGTAGACAGATTTATAAAGTATTTAATGAACACATACTATTCACCAGGTACAGTAGCAGGGATTGGAAAGCTTTAGTAAGTATGGACCCGTAATGAAGTGTATGCTTTCATGAAAAGCATGCATATTGCATGTATGGGACAAATATAGTAAATATTTATGCTTTTAAGCAAGGAGACTGTATTTGTTACATCTCTTTAAATTTATAAGTTTAGTATATTAGATTCTGGACAATGTGTCAATTATTTATCAAAAATATTCATGCTTTTAAGCAAGGAGACTGTATTTGTTATATTTCTTTAATTTTGTAAGTTTAGTATATTAGATTCTGGACAATGTGTCAATTATCTATCGAAATATTTTTCACATGTCAGAGGACAGAGGTGGAGACAAGGAAGGAAGAAGTCCAAGATCGTGAGAAGAGAGCAAGGCAGAAACGTGCTGCCCTGTTCTCCACGGCTCATCTTCCACCCTCCAGGCTGTAAGAATGTCGAGTAGTCCTGCTGGTTGGACTCATCTTAAGGAGATACCAAAAAAAAAAAAAAAAAAAAAAAAAAAGAATTGTTCTCATCACCTTCCCTAGTCAGGATTGTTGTTCTGAGGTCTGATTATTCCAATCATACAATCTCGGTGCAAGAGGCAGACTTAGAATCTATCAGTGAATATGTATACAGTGCTACTCTGATCAAAGCATTTCTTCGGTAGAGAATACCCATGTGTGCACCTCCAACACACACTGTAGGTGTGTGGCCTATTGGAAAGCTCTAGAGCACTGGTTCTTGACCTTTTTGGCACCAGGAACTGGTTTTGTGGAAGACATTTTTCCATGGACTAGGATTGAGGGACATAGTTTTAGAATGAAACTGTTCCACCTCAGGTCATCAGGCATTAGTTACATTCTCACAAGGAGCACACAGCCTCAATTCTTCACGTGCACAGTTCGCTGTAGGGTTCGCGCTCCTATGAGAATCTAATGCTGCTGCTGATCTGACAGGAGGTGGAGCTCAGTTGGTAATGCTTGCTCAGCTGCTGCTCACCTCCTATTGTGCTGCCCCGTTCCTAACAGGCCTCGGACCCATATTGATCTGCAGCTTGAAGGTTGGTGACCCCTGGTCTAGAGGGAATAATCTGACTTGACTGTAGGACCTCCAAGTGATGAGAGGCTTTAAGCTTAGTCTATCACTCTCCTTTTCAGGATGAAAATTCAGAGACTCAAAGGAAGAAAGTGATTGGTTCAAGGTGACCACAACTGTTGATGTCAGGGTGACAAACAAAAAACCCATCTGTTGGTCTCCTGGATGCTTGTTTTCTTTTCTATCAATCACTTGATGCTCTATGTTCACTCCCTAGTGAGGAAGAGGCATAAATGGGAAGAAGTGAATGATTATGTGGAGTTAATTTTATTTATTAAGCAACCTCTATTTCCCAGATCCCACTTCTGTGGTAGATTACAAAGATGGCCCCAGGTCTTTACCCCATCCTGTATCCATAGAATTTACTGTGCAACTCTGTGGCTTTTCCTATCAAGAGGCAGTATCCATTGCCAACCCCCTGAATTTAGGCTAGCCTTGAGACTGGCTTTGACTCAAGGAGATTACTAAAGTCTCACTGTGCCAGTTCTGAGCCTAAGCCTCAAGAGGCTTGCATGCTTCTGCCATCTCTTGGAAATGTGCCAACATCTTGAGATTAAGCCTGGGCAACCACATAACCCAGTCTCCCTTGTCATCCCAGATTGCAGCTATCCTAGATCAGTCACTCTGCAGCCCACCTGCCACCTGGCTGCAGACTTATGAGTGAGTCCAAAAGTCAGCCATGTCTGCCCTAGGTCAGCTACACCACCCAGCTGGATGATAATAAATGCTTACTGTTTTTATCCAGTAAGTTTTGGAGTTTTTCTTTTCCCTCAACAGTAACAACAGATACAACTATAATGATGTCTAGTCATGTGATCTTGACTTTGGTACATATTTTTCAGGTCTCTGCATTCTGAAGGGCAGAAAAAGTGTCTGGCACACATTTATCCTGACTCAGCTGGATTTATGCAGCTTTCAAAAACTGTGGCACCAACATAGGTGTTATTCTGGTGCAGCATCCCTCAGAGAGAGGCTCCTAGGAGGATGCAGTTAGCAGCTAGAGGGCTATAATGAAGGCAGGGGTCATGCAGCTTCTGATACTCTGGTTCACTAAGTCTTTGCTTATGGGATCCCCCATGAACATCAAAGATTTGTCCTACTTAATAATCAGAGGAAGCCTGCTATGGACTGAATTGTATCTCTCGATACCCTCAATTATATATTAAAGCTCTAATCCCAAATGTGATGGTATTTGGACAAGGGCCTTTGGGAGGTGATTAGCTTTAGGTGAAGTCATGAAGATGGGGCCCTCATGGTGGGATTAGTGCCCTTAAAAGAAGAGACACCAGAAAGCTTGCTGTCTCTCTCTTCCATTATCAGGACAGAGTGAGAAGGCAGCCCTCTGGAAGCCAAGAAGAGAGCCCTCACCAGGATCAGACCATGCTGGCACCCTAATCCCAGACTTCCAGTCTGCAGAACTGTGAGAAAATAAACATCTTTTACTTAAGCCACCAGTCTATGCCATTTTGTTATGGCAGCCCAAGCAAACTAATACATAGCTGTTTCTAGTTAGACAGATGTTTGGCATTGCTTCAGGGGAAAATAATCTGAATAGGCAAATGCATTTTTGATCCCAGATGTTTTCAAAATGTGAAGAGTTAGCCAACACGTGCTTGTGGCTGTCCCAGGGAGTAGTTTCTGGGCAAAGGGAGAAATTTCGGGAGTGGCCAGAAGAAGCTTCCTTCTCTTCCGTGCCAGGGAAGCACATGTTTCTTTTTGGAAAGAGGGTAACAGAAATCTACACACAAGTCACTGGCCCAAGGAGATTTAGGAAAATCCTATAATCCCCTTCCTTTAGTTGTAAACAGACTATAGTAAGCAACCCCACTGCTAGTGTGCAATTGTCTTCCTTCTTTCAGATACCGGTAGCCACTGCTGAATTTGTGATTGAAAATTGCAATAAGTAAAGTCTTCACAAAGTCAAATGAATGAGAAGCAAAATACAAAAAAGAGGAAAAGTGATAACTAGGACTTGTGCCAAGCAGAATTCCCAGTACCCGCTCAACTGGTGGGTCTTAAGGTGTAAATATTAGGCATAGACAATTGTGCCCCGCTGAGACTTCCTCCATTTCCTGAAAACCAATAATTCTGTTAAACAATTCTAAATTTCTCACGTGTGACTTGGAGAGTTGGGTTTTATGACCATACAACTGCAGATTGAGCAGTTTTTCTATACGTGCCAGATAACAAATATTTTCAGCTTTCCTAGTTATGTATGCAATAATAGCTCAATTCTACAGTCAGCTCATGAAAGCAGCCATATATGATACTTGAATGAATGAGTGTGGCCATGTTCCTAAAACACACCTAAAAGAGGTGACAGGCTAGATTTGGCCTGTGGGCTGCATTTTGCCAAGGCTTGCTCTACTGGGTTAAATGAATCAATGGCCACAAGGTGCTTTAAGCAGTGCCTATAATATGGTGATCTCTTCTGCACTGTTCGCTATCGGTTTTCCTTGCCTGGCATGGAGCAAGACAGCAGGGGCTGTGCACTAAGAAGAGTGAGTTAGGAAACAGTAAATTTAAGACTCAGTCAAATAAATATAAGAACAGAGGTAAATTGGGTGGAGGCACACATAGCCCCGGAACTTGGTAGAGAATTCATTTAAAGAATGTAATTCTCTTGTGGTGCCAGGAAATTAACATGTCATGGCCCATCATGAAGTAAGCTATCCTCCCTTTCTCTTCCATGTTAGCTTTATGAACTAACTGTCTCTAGACATTCTGCATGGATAAACTCCCTTGATACCCTGTACTCCACTGTATCCAGCAGAATGATAAGGCTATTGTTGTAACAAGACAAAGCAAACAGAGCTTTAAATCTCAAGGCACATCATCTTGCATGATCCACATTGTGTCCACACTAATGTTGCATCCAAAATTCTTACATGATTTACAGATCTTTTCACTCAGTTCTGATTGCATTGGCTCAATTCTGGATGCATTGCTATATTAGCTTTGTGCAGGTGTGTGAAAACATTTGAGCATGATGAATTGTTTCTCCAAGAGCCAAAAGGTAAATGATGAAAGAATTGGATAGAAAACATGTTAACAAGATATTTTATATTAGCTCCAAGGAGTTAGATCAATTACTCTGACGTGTTACATGTTCAGAAGTCAGGAAACTCTGAATTATGGTTCCCAGTATGAACATAACTCAGCCCCTTTGCACATGCAATATTTTATATGACTGTATATGGTGTTAACTTTAATGCTTTAACATCTATGCTTAATGTGGCAACTATAAATTTGAATTTCTTGACTTTAGAGGTTATAATATTTAACCATACAGCTGCATTGACATACTTACTACATTCAAATATTTCTTGGGATAACAGTTTGAAAAATAAATCTCCTATATGTATGAACCTGGTATTTTTAATTAATATGAAGAAAAAAAAAAGAGTATGGTCTTGTCAATGTTTAGCTCTGTGGACTACTCTAGATCATTTGAACTAAGTGGCTTGTGACTGAACAACTTTCACTTCCTCGTGGCTTCTACATCAAATCATATCTTGAGGAGGAAGAATTTTCTGAACTTTGTTGTGTTATTTATTTTAGGAAGTTTGATCACCCTAGAGGTGATATGAAAAATGTAAGACATGTGAAGAGCTTAATTCCAGGTTGCATTATTTACACTATAATAACTGTGAATAGAATCACCTTCATTTTAAAATACAACAAGAGAGTCAGATAGGAGATTATAAATTATAAAATTCTGCATGGCTGAGGTATAATGATGTTTTACCATTAAGAAAACTGATACTGTGGCTAAGTGTGGTAGCTCAGACCTATAATTTCACCACTTTGGGAGGCTGAGATGAAGGATCCCACGAGCCCAGGAGTTTGAGAACAGCCTGGGCAACATGGTGAGACCTTGTCTCTCTCTGCCTCTCTGTCTCTGTCTCTGTCTCTTTCTCTCTTTCTCTCTCTCTCTTTAAAGAAACTGGTATCAGGGGCACTTGTTTCTTCTAGATATATTTGTTTGCTACTGTGTGCACATTGTTTTATGCAAAGACCTTTCTCTAGTTTTAGGAAAATCCATCTCTCTTTTCCTGATTCCCATCCTATTCAGGGATACAGCTTTCTCTGGTTTTAGCAAATAGGTTGTGAGACAGCTGTTCAGGCCACTCTTGGCAAGAAGCTAAAAGAGCCAGGAGGGAGTCTGTACTCTTAAACCACTTTGCTATTATAACTAGTCCCAAGTTTCTTGTTCTTGAGCCAGGTACTCACCCCCTCCACACAAACCTACATGTAGGTACAGTCAGTATGGATCTTATTTCATAAGATCAGGTGTACAGGAAATTTGGTTTTCTTTATTTTCTTTAAATTGATTAAATTTTAACTCCCAGCACCCATTCTACCAGGCTGTATTATATGCTGCTCACAAGAGCCATATTTTAAGTATAAGGATATAGAACAGTTGAAAGCAAAATAATGAAAGATGATATTGACATAGTTTGAATATTTGTACCCACCAAGCCTCATGTTGAGCTGCGATTCCCAGTGTTGGAGGTGGGCCCTGATGGGAGATGTTGGGGTTATGGGGACAGATCCTTCACAGCTTCGTTTGGTGCTGTTCTGATGAGATTTGGTTGTTTAAGTTTATATAGCACCTTTTCCCCACTCTCTTGCTCCTGCTGTCACCCTGCTCCCATTTCACTTTCTTTCATGAGTAAAAGCTCCCTAAGGCTCCCTAGAAGCTGAGCAGATGCCAGCCCATGCTTCCTGTAAAGCCTGCAGAACTATGAGTCAATAAAACCTCCTTCCTTCCTTCCTTCCTTCCTTCCTTCCTTCCTTCCTTCCTTCCTTCCTTCCTCTTTCTCTCTCTTTCTCCCTCCCTTCCCTCCTTCCTTCCTTCCTCTCTCTCTCTGTCTCTCTCTTTCAACAGAGTCCTGCTTTGTTGCCCAGGCTGGAGTGCAATGTGGTGTAATCTCAGCTCATTGCAACCTCTGCCTCCCACATTCAAGTGATTTTCCTTCCTCAGCCTCCCAAGTAGCTGGGATTACGGGCACATGCCACCACACCCGGCTAACTTTTGCATTTTTAGTAAGACTGAGTTTCACCATGTTCACTAGGCTGGTCTTGAACTCCTGACCTCAAGTGATCCACCCTCCTCCGCCTCCCAAAGTGCTGGGATTTGCAGCATCCTGGATGAGACTGGAGACTATTATTCTAAGTGAAGTAAGTCAGGAATGGAAAACCAAACATCCTGTGTTCTCATTAATAGGTGGGAGCTAAGCTATGAGGACGCAAAGGCATTAGCATTATACAATAGACTTTTGGGACTTGGGGGAGATAGGTTGGGGGGCAGCGAGGGATAAAAGACTACAAATATGGTTCAGTGTATACTGCTCAGCTGATAGGTGCACCAAAATCTCAAAAATCACTGCTAAAAAACTTACTCATGTAACCAAATAGTACCCATATCCCAATAACTTATGAGAAAAAAAGTAAAATAAAAAATGTAATACTAAATTTTTATGACACTAATAATAATAATCAAAATATATAAAGTAAAATCCAGCTGAAGTAAAAGGAGATATTGGCAAATCCACAATTACAATTGGATTTGTTAGAATAAATAGCCAAATCTATTAGAATAAGCAATTGTTCTAATACAACTGAGCTTAGAATTTTGACACAACTGTTAGAAATTGTAGACAAACAATAAATAAGGATGTAGAAGAGTTTATCAACATTGTCTACCAACTTGACTTAACTGGCATGTATAAAGTTCTTCACTCAGCAACTGTGTAAGATAAATTACTTTCAAGTACACACAGAACATTTATTTACCAAATATGGACCACATGCTGGGTAATAAAATAAGTCTCAACAAACGTCTAAAGATTAAAATTGTGTATAGTATATTCTCCAACCATAGTGAAATCAAGCTAGAAATAAATGCAAAATGATCACTAGAAAACCCTCAAATGTGTGGAAATTAAGCAATACACTTTCAAGTAAATCCATGTGTCAAAGAAGAAATCACAATAAAACTTAAAAGCTTTTTTTCACTGAATGATAATGAAAACATAACATAGTAAAATTTCTCGGATAAATCTAAATAAGTGATTTGAGGGAAATCTATGGCTTTAAATGAACATGTCTAAGAAGAAAGGCTGAAAATCAAAGGTGTTATCTTACATTTCAAGAGATTAAAAACAGAAGAGAAAATTAAAAGGTAGGAAAATGGAAGGAAATGATAAAGATAAAAAATCAATGAGATACAAAACAAATATACAATAAAGAGAATCAAAAAACCAAAAGTTGTTTTTCAAAGTATTCTAATGAAATTGAGAAAACCCTAGAAAACTAATAAAGCAAGCAAACGCAAATGGCCAATATCAAGAATGAAGAAAGGAATTATTGCAGAGGTCCTATAGATATTAAATGTATAATGAGAGGGAATTATGAACAAATAATGCCATAAATTAAAAAAATTTGACAAGATGAACAAATTCCTAGAAAAATTGAACAAAGCTGAAAGAAAAAAGTAGACAATCTGAATTTTCTAGTTTAATTTTAAAAATTGAATGTGTGATGAAAATTCCCCCAAAGACAATGATGGGCTCAGATGACTTCGGGACTAATTTTTTTCTAAATATCTAAGAAAGAATTCACAATAACTTTTCACACACTCTTGTACAAAATAGGAAAAGAGCCATCACTTCTCAACTTTTTACAAATATGAAGATGGAATAATTTATATGCCAAAACTTGATAAATGTATTATTTAAAATTTGAAATCATAGATCAACATGTTTTATGAACATAGATACAAAAATCCTAAATAAAATACTAAGTAATGCAGTATGATTAATATACATAAACTGTGCATGCACACACACACACACACACACACACACAGCACTACTGCTGTCAAGTTGAATTTATTCCAAGAATATAAGGCTAGTTTAAAATTAAAAAAATTAATCAATGTGATTCATAATAATAGAATAAAAGAAAAAAGCTTATCATATCAACTTCATAAAATTTAATACTCATTCATGATTAAAAATACTTTTAGCCAACTAAAAACTGAGGGAAATTTCTTAATCTAAAAGGTATCTGTAGAAAATCTAGAGCAACATCATATTTAATCATAAAATATTAAGTGCCTTCTCCTGAGGTAGGGAATGAAATAGATTGATTACCATTACTTCTCCTATATAACATTGTACTGAAGAACCTAACCAATGGCATAAGGAAAGGAATGAAATAAAAGATATATGGATTGGAATGGAAGAGATTAAAATATTTTCTTTGATGAAAATATTATTCAGTTTGCAGAATATTTGAAAAAATATTATCAATCAGAGAATTTTGCAAAGTCATTGAATAAATGTAAGGTCAGTATGAAAAGTGTTTCTATAAATTAGCAAGAAACATTAAGGAATCGCTTTAAAATGATACCATTTTCACATGAAAACTATCAAATATCTAAAAATAAACTTAATGCAAGATACGTGTAACCCCAACAAAGAAAACTATAGATGATTATTGAAAGAAATTATAGAAGACCTAAATAATGGAGGAATATACCATGTTCACAGATAAAAGGCTTAAAATTATAACAATTTCAATTGATTTATACATCAATTCAATGCAATCCCAATGAAAAATCTCAGCAGATTTTTCTTTTCATGGAAATTGACAAGCTGTGTCTAAAATTTATATAGAAATTCAGAGACAAGAATAAGATCAATAATCTTGAAGAATAACAAACCTAAGAGATTTACAATACCAGATATCAGATTTTACTGTCAAGCAAAATGAATTAAAATCTTCAATGAGAACACATGAACACAGGGAGGGGAGCACTATACGCTGGGGTATGTTGGGGGAAAATAGGGGAGGGACATTGGGGGTGAGGGACAGTGAGGGGGGAGGGACAGTGGGGGGTGGGGAGTTGCGGGGAGATAGCATGGGGAGAAATGCCAGATATAGGTGAAGGGGAGGAAGGCAACAAATTACACTGCCACGTGTGTACCTATGCAACAATTTTGTATGTTCTTCACATGTACCCCAAAACCTAAAATGCAATAAAAAAAAAAAATCTTGTAACAGTGGCACAAGTACAAAGCATACAACAGAATAAGGAATACAAATATAGACTCTCACATATGTGATCACCTGATTTATAATACAGGCATCACTGCATTGCAATGGTGAAAGGAATGCCTTTTTAATAAATTTGTTCATTTCTAACCACCATGGGAAAAAAATTAATCTTTACCCCTATTTCACACCATATACAAAATGTCAAATTCAGAGGGAACAGTAACCTAAACATAAAAGCTAAGACAATAAAGCTGTTAGAAGATAACGTTTGAAAATGTCTTCGAAATCTTAGGGTTAAAAAAAATGTCCTAAACAGAACACAAAAAGCACTAACCATAAAATGTACGATTTATAAATTGCACTACATTAAAATTAAGAACTTCTGCTGATCAAAAACTCTAGTAAGGAAGTAAAAAGGCAAGCCAAAGGATAGATATATATGCAATACGAATAACCGAGAAAGGATTCATGTCCAGATTTAGAAACACAAACAGCTCTTGCCTTAGCCTGCTTGCTTGCTTGGGTTGCCATCACAAAATACCATGGACTGCATGGCTTAAATAACAGAAATTTATTTTCTCATAGTTTTGGAGTCTGAGAAGTACAAAATCAAGGTTCTGGTGGGGTTTAGTTCTTCCTGACTTGCAGATGGCTGCCTTCTTATATCCTCACATGGTGGAAAGAGAGAGAGAGAGAGGGAGAGACAGACAGACAGAGAGAGACAGAGAGACAGAGAGAGACAGAGACAGAGA
Source organism: Plecturocebus donacophilus (assembly GCA_004027715.1). NCBI lineage: Eukaryota > Metazoa > Chordata > Mammalia > Primates > Pitheciidae > Plecturocebus > Plecturocebus donacophilus. The sequence goes on along the minus strand of PVKP010002481.1, from coordinate 8,017 downwards.
GAGAGAGACAGAGACAGAGAGAGAGACAGAAAGAGAGATCATCTGAATTGCTCTCTGTCCCAGGAATCAATTTTTGCTGTTTTGAGGGCATTCACACCTCTGTTGAGCACGTATATTTAGAGAGAAAATTCCTATGGCTAGTCCCTTAGAACATTCCTATTTTTCAATGTTTCTTAGCCTTGTTTGTTCAACTCTTCATTGAATTTTGTGAGATACTGCTTCATCTTTTACTAACATTCCCTTTCTGTTACTTATAACTAAAATAACCTAAATAGAAAAGCAAAATATCTACTAGTAAAGGCTTTAAAAAAATCTATTATGTTTAAAACACCCAGGGGACGACTGCAGGAATTTATGCCATGATGCTCTTTATCAGATATGTTTTCATGTTAGCACCTGCTTTTTGTACAAAAAAAGGCAGATACTAGTTTTTAATTCAAACTGAAGATACTCTGAATGCCACATTTATATCTACGTGTTATAGAAAAGGCAACAGAAAATTGCTTTGAATAATGGAAAATTCCTCTGTATCTGAATAATTTAGATACTGAATTTATTTTCATTTGCATTTTACACATGTATACTAGCCAGCCCACAAAATGCTGAACAAGTAGAAGAATCAATATCTGTATTTAATTTTGCAGAGAAATTTAAAAGCTGGTAGAAATGGAAGATTAGAAGAAGGATCTTATTTCATCTCATCTCATGCACTATTATACCATCAAATCAAATCTGAGATTAGAGTGTGAGTTGTTGTTTTCTTTTAAGAAACTTACTTTTAAAAGTACTATCTATATTTAAATTTATTTTAAGATATCTTTGATAAGACTGGAGTTATGTTTATTATATTAGTTTTTTATTTCTGACAGTGTACATACATGTTTTTGTTTTTACTTTTGCTGGTAATGCAAATTAAAGATTCTGTTTTCTATTGTCTTTATAACTTATTAATCTGGTTCTTGGTAGTCTATCTTTTGTGCTCTTTATATTGTCATTCTTCTAGATTGGAGAATCGTTATTGTAACTTTTAATTCTTGTCTCTTTTGCATATATATATTCTTTTCTTCACTACTTCCATATTTTTGATAACACCCATCCTGAAACCTTTAGTTCATTTTTCCATGACTCCTGATTTGAAGAGAGTTCTTAGTGCTTCTTTGTAATTGTGTTATCTTCTCTAGTATGCAGTTGTTAACAACCATAACATAGAAGTAGGATTAAGCATCTCTCCTCTGCATTCCTGGCTTTATATAGCTTCTATTGGGGCTTTACAAATCTCTGCCTACAGTGGCACAGGTGAATATCAATCCTTTATTAACATATACATTTGAAGGAAATGTGGCTGCTTCTGCTTTTTCCTTTGGGTGGGAAGACAATTTTTAAATGATGTTTAATAATGTAATTGATTAAAATCAAAGCCTCCATTCATTGAGTGCTTTCCTGGACATAAAGCATTATATAAGCTTTTTACATATGTGATATGAGTTAATCTCAGGACAATGCTAGGATGTAAAATTCTAATTCCACACCTCAGAGGGTTGCTTAAAGAAACTGAACCTTGCAGAGGTTGCTGGTGAATAAATGTCACAGGGCTGGAGAGTGGTAGGAAAAAATAACATTCAAATTGAAATAAAATATAGGTCTATATAATCCCAAAGCCTAAGCTCTTTCCACTCAGGTAAATATTTCTGAAAAGTTTGAAAATATTAACTTAAAAGATAACAGATCCATGAAGATTTATGAAAGAACTTGAAGTGTTTAAAGAATATATGTGTGCCAGGAGCATACTAGGTACACACTCCTTGTTTGCTTTAGACTGGATGATTGATGGATTTATTAATAAATCAATAATTTAGAAGATAATCTGTTTTGTGGAGTCTTTTTGAGCCAGAAAACTAACCAGGTTGGCCTCTTTTTCTGACGGACTTTGCATGTTTGTGTATTTGGTGCTGTGGAGATGTTTCAGTCAAGTGGGGAAATTCATGGTTTGTGTAGGTGACTGTGAGTTGATTAAAGAAACATTGTACGCCTTTTCCTCATGTGTCTTGCGTTGGCTCTCACACCACCCAAGCTAATAGCCAGGGCACCTGCAGTCTGTGGGCTCAGCAATTACTTTTCGGGCTGACAGCAGCTGTCAGCTGAGGGCCCAGGGGATTTCTCATCACAAAGTGATCAGATGATCTCATCACAAAGAGGAGGTTGGAACTTTGTCCACTTCCTGGGCAAAGAAGAGCTCTCTTCTGGTTAGGATGTAATCAGGCACCCTCTTCTAATCAATTGCACATGGGTGCTTCCAGTTACTTTCAGCTGGTATCTTTGCATCCATCAGCAGATTGACTGGGGAGAGGCCCAAGGGGAGGGGGCCTGTGTTTCCGTTGAAGACAGCAGAATTGTCTTCTATGAGGCATTGAAACAGTTTTCATTTTCATTTTTATTTTATAGGCCAAATCACAAGATTCAGCAGCAATAGGGAAGGCTGCAGAAGTCAGGAAGTAGGCCTAAGAATATGTAGGTGTCAGAGCAAGTATTGTAGGTCAGAGAGGCATGTTCTTGTTTTCATAGGAGCAGACAGGAACCGTAGTGCACATCCATTCTGGCCTCCCAGCCAAATCCCTGCCTGGCTCGCTTCCTGTGTTATCCTTTCTGTTCCCTGTTCATTGGTATTTGGATAAATGATATTCATACAACACCTACAAAAAGCCAATCCCAGAGCTAGATGACATTGTAGAAAAAAATGAGAGAAGAAAAATTCTGGAATTTAATGGAACGTACAGGCAGAACATTTTTATATAGATACTTATATGACCACATGAGATGGCAGAGAATTAAAAGATTAATGATGCATGCAGCTGGCAACACCACTGGACTGCAAGCTTCATGAGGGCAGATGCTTTGGGTCTTCACTAGTGTATCCCAGCACCTAGAAAAGTGCAGAACTCACGAATTTGCTGAATGAGTGAATGATCAGAGCATAGAGGAAGGTGAAGCAGTATGTATTATAGCTAAAAGATTAAGCTATGAGATTTCAATCATGGCTTGCCCCTCACTGTCTAATACTGGGCTCGTGTTTTAATCTCTCCAAATCTCAGTGTCCTTATCTGCAAAATGGAATTTACATGAGCACCTAATTCATTGCATTGTTATGAAAATGAAATGAGATCATATAAAAAAGGAGATAAGCACATTGCAAGGTTTATATTAAAGGGTCAATACATCTTAGTTATTTTTGGTATTAATGGCTAGACTGTCAGTGTGGTTGATTTTACATGGAGATGAAATCAGTAGATTGAGGCAAGACTTGCAATATACTGGCAGCTCTAGCACTCACAATATGGAAGATTAGGGGCAAGTCAGTTCCTTTTTCTGGATCTCTAGTTCTTCATTTAGAAAAGGAGGTGGCTGGCGAAGATGGTCTCCAAGATTGCATTAGACATTTTCAGTTTGGAGTGGGGTTGCAAAATCAAACACCTGCAGAAACCTGGCAGGTAATAGTAACATGCTGAGTGAGCTAAGTTTAAGAAAAACTTGATCTCAGCATCAGGGACAACTGAAAGGAGTGGAGACTCAGTAAACTGAGCACTGCTGCTGAATACTGCCATGGTGAAATGCGTGCTCCACAGTACCGTATATTCTAAATTTTTTCAGAGAAGCTGTGAATTCACATTTTCTATGAATTCTTGCAATTTTTGAGAGATAGGAATGAATTCAGTGCTTTGTCAATTTGTTTTAAGTATTGTTTGGGCCACTACTTGTGAGCCAAACAAAATATGTCCGTAGGTCACTGTGTTTTGCTGCTTCCTTTTGGGTCCAGGAAGTTAAGAAGAAACCAGGGTCTGGAAAATGAGAGTTTTCAGGGCAAGTCTTAACAAAAGCAACATCACTTGCTGACTGTGAGAAGGAGTGGGTTAGCCTCTGCTTTGCTTATAAAAGTTTCTGGGGATGGATGATCCCATGCCTACCATACAGAAAAGTATCTACAGGTAGTGAGAGGACTGAAATTCAATCCTGTTCCTGATTGGGAGAGAAGTACTTAGGTTTTTTATTTCCCTGCTATTTTCAGCCACATTTGGGCTGTTTGAGATCCTTAAGGGTGTTAAGAATGGCATAGGAGTCCTGAGAGGGAACCTAAGTTGATACATACTCATATGCCACTTTTCACATATATGTTAAAACTTGCTTTAAATAGGGGATTATCAATTGGAAAAGGGGACGACCTCACAGAGTTTCAAGATTAGGGGGAGATGTAGTAGGAAGAAGCCTCCACACCCACATATTTTTGATATGCTTTTTGTAGGATGGAAGCAGGAGACATGGGATTTAACCACATTGTCCAGAATCACAATTTCTGAGTTTGAGATCTTGGGAAAGACAGAAAATCCCACTGAATCTATCAGTCTAGCCGGGGCCAATCAAGGATTGTGTGAGATCCAGGCTGCTGGTCCAGTAAGAATGCCCTTCTGGATGGGTGGCGGTCAATTTCTACAAATGGAAAATTCATCTTGATTCAACTGACTGAACTCATGTAGGCATCAGCAGGAATCAAACTGAGCATGATATCGTCTTTAGATCATTTAGCAGCTGACCAGATCAATTGCTTTTTTTGTAACTGCAGCTTTTCATTTGGCATCGTAAAGATGCAGCCTAAATAAAGCATTAGCTTCTAGAATGTGTTTAAATTGAGTTTCTGGATACTTTGGCACGTATCCAGTTTTAAATATGTTCTGATCTAACTCTAATCTCTAATCAAAGGATCCTAGTATATGGAACATTCCCGTTAATAATGATATCTTAGACATCCATTAAGTCTGGACATTAATTTTATGGAAATTCTCAATACATCTCCATTAGAATTTTTTTCTGGGGAAAATTAGTAATAAAAGCTTTTAATAAATGTCATAAATATCTATGTTCAATCACACTATTATCCAAATTAAAGCCAGACCAAAATAGAAAATAGTTACCCCTGCTGAAAGTCATGACCTTCAGAAGACATTTTGAAGAAAGAAATTATGTGCTCTGTTATTACTCAAAATGCATTCGTTACAAAGAATAATTAGCTAGTGGGAGCAAATTGCTACTTATTTGACTAGTGCGTGAATTCCCTAGTCTTTCATTGCATGCCTAGCAGCTCATGCAATAAACCCTATGGTCCGTCTAAGTTGTAAAAACAGGCATAGCAGCCAGGAAAGTCAAGGTTTGAGTCCTGTGCTCTTCTTTGACTAGATCTGAGATCCTGAGCAAGTTACTTAACATTTCTTGAATCTTGCTTCCACCATCTTTAAAAGGAGTCCTAACAAGTAGGAGTATGATAGATTGTGAATGAGGAACATCTAACACTGCTTTTGACTCATGGATGGTGCTAGTTAAGTGCAAGCCATATCTGGCATTGATGGGGACATAGGTGTACAGGTTTTCAGAGGATGGGAAAGAAGGATAATGAGGAGTGAGGGCTGGCTTTTATGCAGGCACTTTCCTGCCCTTCTTGGGCCCTTTCTTCTATTCTTGGTAACCACTGAGCTAGAAGTGACAGAGGGAAACACATGCGCATGTTCTTTAGTTCTTTTCTTTCACACCTAAAGCTATGGGGTATGGTATGATTACTGCCAAATATTTGCCCCATTCGACCTGGCCTCTAAAACCACAATAAAGCAAATCCAGTTCTTAAGAAATGAGGTTGGTAGAAGCTTACTGGAAACGTGGAAAGACAAGACACAGAACCTGATAGACTGGCTTCCCAGCTGCCAGATGGGTGTTGCCTTGCTTTCGGCCTTGATTATTTGGCCAACACCTTATACTTTCAAGCTTCAGGCATCTGGCCTGAGACTCCTTTGTTTCCTGACCTTTTGGCCACCACCTGCAGTTCTTATACATAGGGGGCTATAATTTGGAAACATTAGAAGTCATCTAGTTAAAGGATTTTCAAACTGTTTTTAAAAGACAGCATGACTGTTTCTTTAAACAAAATCTTTAGGTGGAAATATAAATGAATAAAAGAGATAAAACTATAATTGCTCTGGTTTTAAGCAAGAATGGTTGGAGTAGAGTTTTTCCCATTCATCCTCCTCATTCCAGCCCCCTGCTATTTCCAGGAATAGTAGTTAGAACCATAGATTCTAGTTTGATCTTCCCTGAAAATAAGTTCCGAGAGGATAATTGATCTGCTCAAGGTCACACAGTTAATTAATGGAATGATGGGTCTAGGGCACAGGTGTTCTTACTTGAGGGTGATCATGTTATTTGCAGCTCTGGTGTTGGACTATAACATCAAAAAATTCTCTCCCCTTTATTCCCTGTGCCCCTGCCTACCACAACCCTGACAGAATCTTAGGTCAGTGCTTCTGAATATAACAGAATAAATGTCTGGTTTGCACACATAAATACATGTATGGGGAATGGATGCTAATATTAACAATGGCATCACATAGAATGAGTAGCATAGGCTTTTATTCAAAGGACTCATTTCTGAAGAGTGTAACCACTCAAATTCTGTCTGCATCCAACCCAGGATTAAAAAAAGCTTTTTAGGTTTTTGTTTTTTGTTTTTGTTATTTTTAACTATATCCGACTCCTGTATCTTTCCTCTGGCTGTTGCTTGCTTTTATGTCTGACTTAAATGCAGCTTAAATTTCCTAAGAACTAGAAAAGTGCTATCTGTTGCCTGACTCTCAGATTGTAGATCAGCTGGCTCATGGGAGGGTGGGTCCAGCTCAGGCAGATTTTACTGAACTCTATCTTTCTATTTTGCAATGTAAAATCAACAGACTCCACAGACAAATAAGATCAGATTGAGTCTATTACAAAGGAGAAAACTATAGAAAATTTGGCACACAAAGCTAAGCAAATGGAAAAAAATAAAAGTTACCCACAATTAACTATAATGCAATAGTTAAAGCATTTTGGTATGCTCCTTCTCTTTTCTTTTTCTTCCTTTTTTTCTTTTAAATATAGACTTATTAAACTTAAACTTATTAAGTTTATCTTAAGTTTTCTGTGATTAACAATGTATTTTTCATTCTTTTTTCCTTTTATGAACAATGTTGTTACAAACACTCTTGTACCTGAGTTTTCCCATGTTCTTTTGATATACTCTAGTAAGTTGGCCAAATGGGTTATTGGAAATGTGCAGTTTTAAGGCTTTTGATATATGTTGCCTTTTTCCCAATTTTGATCTTTCTTTTGAGCTTAGGTATGGTTTATTTATTTATTTTTCTACTAGGCTCTTTTTTCAGTCTATTACTGAAGCTCTAAGCAATCCTTCTGTCTTATAACACACTCCAGTTCTGATCATCACTAACAAAAAACATCAAGAGACATTATTTCCACATGGTCATAAAGATGTCTTTCACAGGTAGACAGTGAAAAAACTAACATAATATGAGTTGATGGCTCAGGCCACTTGCACCATTCTTTTGTTCTATTTTTGTTTTTCGTGTTATGGGTTACACTTATTGAGCACTTGCTCTGTGAGCCAGGCCCTGTGCTGACTAGTTGACCCTCAACATTTCATTTAACCCTTAAAGTAATGAACATTTCTCATTTGACAGAGAAAGAAACTGAGGTCCAGTAAGACTGCACATTGTCGAATGGTACACAGCTGATTTGGTTGGCAGAATAGTAGCCCCTAAAGATGTCCATGTCCTGATTGCTGAACCTGTGAACATGAGATAAAATAGATTTAGGAGATATGAATAAGTTAAGTGTCTTGAGATGGGGTGATTATTCCAGATTATCTGGGTGGAGGCCTGATGTAAACCACTAAGGGCCTTATAAATAAAAGAGGGAAGTGGGAGGTTTGAGGAAGAGGAGACATGCGGATGGAAGAAGAGTGATGTGATTGCTGAAAGGGGGGCATGTGCCAGAGGGCACCGGTGACCTCCAGGAGCTGGAAAAGGCAAGGACACTGTCTTCCAGAAGGAGAAGTTAAAGAACTTTCCTAGGATCATATAATTAGTACAACTGTCACCTAGATGACTCCTTTTTATTTTATACTCCGTGCCTTTGTGGACAGTTTCAACTC